>JAPYZB010005755.1:0-10140 GCA_030522745.1 Eupelmus kiefferi | reverse complement strand
ATTAAATAAAGGTAACGTATTAAAAATCTAAAAGAAAAAACAATTTCTCATTCAATTTTCATTCTAAAACGTAACTTAATACAACTTTATAACACGCAACAAAGCGATCGAGCACTCACGCACTTATCCATACGCGCAGCTCTTAAACAAAATCCCCGTTTCTCCGCCGCATACATACGATAAAAAAATCATGCAATATTCATCAAACGGGAGCATCAAACGAAATCATTAATAAGCCCCAGGCGCAAAGCATCTGCGTCAGAATTATAACGAAAAATTTGCAAAGCTACGAGTAGCCGAGCTTGTCGAGCTAGTAAAAGCTCTCTCTCTCTCTCTCTCCCTCTCTCTCTTAGCCTGTATTCTCCTTGTGAATAAACAAGTGCTAGTGCACTCGCGCCCCGGCGAAATTTCATTATTGCAGTATAATTACGTTGCGCCAGGGCAAAACAGGACCGGGAGGCTAGAAGCGAAGCGCCGAAGTGCATTTGACGCGACGTCGATATCGTCGGGCGACGTTTAGCCGTGTAAACGCAGGGCGAGAGCTTGCAATAACTCGCGTTTTACTGATGCCTCTGCGCTTGCTCTCCGGGCGCCGTCCAATGAGTGTCGAGCTGAAGGGGCCCGCCTTTGAGCTAAAGGGCGACGCTTTGAAGGCGACGCCGGCGTCTCGAGGCTTTTCTCAGGGAGCGATATACGCGGAGTGTTGCTCGACTGAAGGGCCCAGGGTAATTTCGGAAATTTGATTAATTGTGAGCTGACGGTGATTGGATCGATTGGGCGCTGATTGATTTAATTTAGTTGAATTGGTTTAGGCCGGTCAATTTAGAGGCTGATATTTGTTTTTTTATTGAAATTTTTGAGTGGTATAGTTGTGAGAACTGCTTGGTAATTGTATATTTTTTTGTTAGAATACATATAGCTTGATTGAAAATAAAATTTCAATTTGAATGATTTTTGCAGTATTATCAGTTATATTTTAAGGGTCAGTTATTTATTATTAAAAAAAATGCAGCGTCGAAAAATCCGTAAAAATTGTTGCCAAATTTTAGATGAATGATACTAAAAATATGTAAATTATCTGCTTACTTTTATAAACTTTAATTTTACTTTTGCCAAATTTTAGATGAATGATACTAAAAATATGTAAATTATCTGCTTACTTTTATAAACTTTAATTTTACTTTTACGACTTATGAAATAATAATCGTTTACTTTGATTTACTGACTGAGCATAAAAGCAATACCATTCTTCTTATTTTTACAACATAAAAATATATTTGGATCTACATAAAAAGAGCAATAATAAAACTTTAATCTCCCTATAAATACTACTCTACTAAATAAACTTTTTCAATCTCAATAACGTCACTGAAAAATTGCTGTGTAAAAGATGTTTGAAAAATCAGCCATGAGGATAAGTTATACGCAAGAGAGACATTAGTTATCTTAAAGATCCAATTAATTTTGGCTTAGATAATTTTAGAGCGGGGCGCGTATATATTTTCCGCTCTCAACTCCCCGGAGGCTAAACACACGCCCGATTCAGTCACTGGAGCGTTTCGCGCTTCACTGGTTATATAGCGCAACGTCTCGTCGCGAAGGGAAGATATGTACTTATTTTATATCAAATATTTTACACGAGGAAATCGAAAATCATTATTACACGCGATTAAACTTGCAGGCAAGGATGTGTAAAAGTAAAAAGCATTTAATTGCATTAAATTATGTAAATATTACTTCTATATTGACATGAAGGTTTTTCGATTTTATGAATGTATAATTTAATTTTAATATGTAATTTTAATTTATAATCCAATAAAAATTATAATTATGCTGCATTCAAATTTACATACTGTTTAATCATCTAAAAATTTCAAAATCCAAACATCAAAGCAAATTACGAGTTACCAACACACTAATAACCAGACCAATCATTCAAAAATCCTAAATAAATAAAGAAAACTCCACCAAAAAATTCGCAACCTTCCCAAAATTCCATCGCTTCTCTCACGCAGCATCCGGGCAGCTTAAATACCCAAACCCTCTTGCTTGTCTCAAACTAAAGCACTACAAGCTTCCTTCATTCCAAAACGAACGCTCGCCGTACCATTAAAAACCCCTGTCGTCTCCATTCTCTTCTCCGTCGCTCCTCTCTTTCATTCATTCTCCGAGCGGCGCTCAATGGCTTCTTAAACGTCGCGCGCACGCCTCTAAATTAGTCCCCTTGTCCGGCAAGCTCTGCTCGTTTTTCTGCTCAAGCTCCTTTTTTTTTGCATCGGGAGGGGCGATCGTAAATGTAGCGACGGCGCTCCAATTTTCAAAGGAGGAAACGCTCGCGCGCGTATGTATGTATCTATATGTAGAAGCTGCGAAAATAGAACGGCGATTACAGGTGGGGAGAATGTCGTACGAGGATGTATACCGGAGAGAGGGGCCGAGATCCATGCCCATTGAGAAAGACGTAAGGCGACTTCAAAGAGATCGCTCGGCTTCCTTTGAGCGCCGTCTGTGTACGGCAAAGAGAGCGTGTCTCTGTGTATACGCGAGCGAAAACGGAATAGAGAGGAATGGAGGGAGAGAGGGAAAGGGCAAGAGTGGAAATTGAACGGGTGAGGCTTGAATAGTGGGACGAGCTTGATTTTGGAAGATATGAGGCGTGCAAATCATGTATGCTGCTGATATATACGTTTCTGTGGCGGTATATGTAGGTTACGTGGATGCGAGCTAAATCTGTTACCGGAAGTTTTGGACGGTACGCTGAGATCAGTTGGTTTCGATTATCTGGGTTATCGATTCGTTTGTAAATAAATCGAGAAATTGTTGATGAAGATGAAGTTTAATGGTTAATTAAACTTTTATAGTACTGATGAAAGTGAAAATATTGATTACATCAATTTTTTAAACTACTTTTAATTAAATCATTATCAACTCTGCAAATATAAGTAAACGAATCGCTTGCTATTTTACTGGATACGGCATAATGCCGTTATTAATTAACCCAATCACAATGAAAAAGCCGTACTAATTAAAGTAATAATCAGCTTACGCAACCTCGTTATCAACTTACGTAAAGCCCAATTACCTTCGGTAAGAAGCGAAAATTTGGTCACGCTATTCAAAGCGCCAATCGCGTATAACTTTCACCCGAATAAGTTTTTTTGCCGAAAAATCGAGCCACAAGGCAAGCAAACGATCGAAAAATAACAAAAAAGGAAAAAGCTCGCTCGGCTATTCGACGAAATTCGTGCTCTCTGAAGAGCGTGCAGCTATGTATGCGCCGAGGCAAAAAGAAGGAGACTCGGCGTGCGCGGGCAAAAATGACGATGAAATGGCCGTAGCTTTTCAGAGGCGAGCGCTGAGTGCCCCTCATTTGCGCTCCTGGGCTCTCGCGCGCGCCTTCGAAAGCGACGTCATTTGCGCCTCGGTTTTCTTGCCGGTGAGCCTGAATCGACGGCGATAAGCTCGTTTTGCAAGCTGAGCGAGTTGACGTTTATTTATTTTTCAGCATACCCTGGCCAAAAGTTCGCCAAAATTTGTATATTATAACACCTGGAATTTGCGTGTTACAGTAAAGTATTTTTTGTCACACAGGCACGATTTTCGCGCTTTTTACTACCTAAAAACCCGAAAGTGCCCATTTTCAGACCGGCGGGCGCTAAAAACGTCGAAACGGGCGCAATAGTACATTATGCAACAAGGGGCAAAAGTAGCAGATTTTTCCCGCGGGTGAGTTTACTGCCCCAACAAGAAGTTTTTTCACGAGGCTGCGTTTACTGCCCGAGCGAAGCGAGTATAAATCGAGTATAAGCGAGTATATAGCGTTGTAATTTTTGGTTATTCTATTTTTATATTTTACTTTCATAGGATCTTATTTTTTTATTATTATCTTCAGATTTTAACACCTATTGTAAAATCTATATTCATTAAAGGAAAATTATTGTCCATTTAAATAAATCAATAAATAAATGAATAAATAAATACAGAATAATACGGATTTTAATTTTGAAATAGTACTAAAATACATTTACGTTACGAATCCTTAGTTAAATTTACTATTACGTATGCAGATTTTTAAAATAAAAATTCACTATATATTATATTTAATAGCTTAAGATCAAGTAAAAGGATAAGATTATTGTAATAAAAATATAAATATATAATTAACTTAATTATCAGGTGTCGTGTGAGGACGTACTTATTTTACTTGTACATCGATATGCATATAACGACAACCGAAACTTAAGACGACATATATGATACTAACATTACACTTTTTTGCAGCGAGCTGAAAGACTATTCACTTCTTTTTCACATATTAAATAAAAAATTAATTTGCACCCATATCACTTAACGATAATAATAAATGTTTTTTTTTTATAATTTAATAATAATAATAATATAATGTCCAAATAACAAAAAGACAAAAACAGTCTTTTTTGTCCTAAGGCCGCAAAATGAATGTTTGCGCTCTCCATAGAGGCCGTAAAACCCTAAATGTAAGGCCTAGGCCGCGAAATTTATTATACATCTCACATTTAGTATTTTGCGGCCTTTAGACAAAAAAACAGAATGTACTATTCTTGAAGTTTTCGATATCCACACTGCCGTTTCAAAGATTATAAATATTATAATAGTCTGATTCATATCTGTACTTTTGTTGCTAATTAGTGAAAATTATCTGCCGTATGTAAAATCTTTACTGTTTAAACCCATTAAAAGTTTTCGCTTACTTTACCTTACAATTTGTTGAAAAATCCTTTACAAAACTTTTTAATTTTTGGTAAAAAACAATATCAGCTCCATATCAAAGTAATTCTTTAATCATAACGCAACATAGACCAATAATTGAATGAAATTTTAATAATTCATTAAAATAAACCAGTAAAAGAATCTCTTTCATAGAAAATACATGTCTTTCACTTAAGGCAATGTGAAAGGGTGGGGTAGAAATTTATACAAAATATTATATCGGAACCCAAAAATTATGTTGTAACCATTTATTAAACCAGTTCAGAAAATTTCTTTTTAACAGTATATGTTGTTTTAGAAGCTGAAGCATCCCGTTTTTCAGAAAAGTTTTACTGACTTTGTTAAAAAATAAGTTATAGACAGAAGAATACCAATATCAAAATCCGAACTTACAGAAATTACTAACGTTATAAAGTGAATAATTTTTCGAGATGGTTAAAGAAAATTTTCTGAAAAACAGGAGGCTTTATTCTTACAGAAAAAACTATAGTAAATAACTATATATACTATAGTATTTTTCGCGTTTAATAGGGAAGTATAATAGTATACTATAGTATGTCGTATGGTACTATAGTAGACTATAACACTTCACTATAATTAACGCGAAAAATGCTGTAGTATTCTGTAGTTTATTTCTATAATATTTTACTATAGTATTTTTCTGTAAGAGATGCTTCTAGTAAAACATATAATGTTTATAAAAAATTTGTTCTCAATTGGTTTAATGAATTTTTACAAGCTAGTTTTTGGGTTTCCGTATAATATTCTGTACAGATTTCTACGCCACTCTTTCATATCCCGTTAACTTTTTTAGACGACAATTTCCTTAGAATTGTATTTTCCTTAGCTTCAAAACTTTAACCAGTTGTTCTTGTTTCTTCTCACGAAAATAAGACAAATTATCTGAATCAAACGTTTTAAAACTGGAAAAAAACGAAATTATTAAAAAAAGTTTTAATAGGGGAGAGCGGGACATGTAGAAGAGGTGGATAATTTGACATACTATCGACTACATAATTAATATATAATAATTATAATTATAATAATGATGATATTAATTATAATATATAATAATTATATTTATAATACTTATAATAATTATAGGTGATTTGACATACTATAACTTTTTATTCATGCGGTAGTGTATCGCAGCTCAGTCGTTGTAGATACAGTATAGAGTGACGAATATTTTTAGTGAGTCTCATGGATTAAGCTGTAGGCAGCCAGAAATTAGATAGTTTATTTATTTCTATACATCTAGAGTAAAATTTCTAAACTTTGTTTAAACTTGATTTATTCCAATAAAGTAAATTAAAAACAAATAATGAATAGTTTGTGTTAAAGAAGGTTGTGCGGACTTTTTAAACAAGTATTAATTGTTTTATACAATTAAATGATTTAATGCGAAAATAAAATCGTACTTTTCTGTTTTCTTTAGGGCACATTGACAATATTTTCGGGCTAAGTTGACCAGACAAAAATTTTGTGTAAAAGTGTTTTATTAATTAAGTGTTAAATTGTTTAAATTGTTTATTAAAAAGTGTTAAATTGTTGATATTTACACTTCAATAACTGATATTATATTTATAAATTATTGTTACATGATTATAGATTTTTTTCGTATTTTCAAATGAAAAAATATCTTATGTCTATAAAAAATGTTTATAAAAATTAAACAAAGCCTTGTAAAAATTGTGTGCAAGTTGCTATGTATTTTTCATGTAAATGCCTTCCAATAATTCTATTAGATACAATAAAAAATAAATACAGTATCGATTAGAACAAAAAGTTTAAAAATTGTGTCGACTTGTCCTGCTCTTTCTTATAAATTATATTGATATAATAATTAAAAATATACAATAAAAGAACAAAACGAAAAAATTTATAAAATTTCAAATCAGGAATAAAGCTTACCTTTCATTAATTATAAAAAAAATTTCACTATCTTACAAAAGTTCTAGAAGTGTAAGATTGTCTTTTTTTCTTCTGCAGCTTTCATTTCGATCATTTTTTCGTGCGGATGCACATTTTTACAAATACTTGCATCAAACGATCTTCTTTTTCTACTTATCTTTTCTTTACTGAAGATCATTTTTTAGGGTTGAAAAATACATTATAGATTTCTCTTTTGAATCGCAGTATTGATGCTCAGTGCCTCAAGATAACTTGGAGTAGATGTATCTTCAGCAACTGCATTGATCATAATGTTTCTTCAATTTGTTTTATTAATACTTATTTTACTGCATATTCTGATGCGATATAGTAGAATAAGTCGATTTGTGAATAAAATACCTGGACCTGTATCACTTCCATTTGTTGGAAACGTACTGCTTTTTATTGGTGATGCAGGTTAGGTTCGTTTTACATTATTCTTTTAAAATATATATATCTAACCCATATACAATTATTTTTAAAATAAAAACAGATTTATATAATATTTTTAAATATGAAATCTTTAAAATTTCACCAAAGTACTCGTATTAATAATTGTTTTTTTTTTTGTAACATTTTCAATTATAATTATAAATATATGACTTAAGAGTGCTCCTTACGAAATTGACAACTCAAGTGCGACAGCAGCGCCCTACTAATCTGTTTTTCGTTGATTTAATTATTTGATATGATTTAAAAGCTTATATCAAAATTTTGCTTCCTGTAGAAAATATTCAAGAATATTTTTTAAAACAGTCTCAGAAATTAAATTAACAAAATAAAACTACAGTTCGTCAGACAAACTCAAAAGGCAAGTGGCGGTTTTGTGAAACAGCTTTGAAATGTGTATCGCTTATTTATTTCAACTTTTTCAAAAACATTCTTGAATAGTTTCCACACGTAGCGAAAGTTTGATATAAGCTTTAAAAATATGATTAATAATTAAAATTAACGAAAAACAGATTAGTTGTAGGAGGGCTCACCAATCGTGGTGAGGAGCACTCTTAAACACAAATAATAAGAAATCGGTTGCCTAGAATACAAATGTTCTGTTCTGCAAGTGTTCTGTATAAATCAAACCGGTACTTATGCATTGAATTATTGTAACTCTAATTAATGCCAACATTGATGAAATGGGCATTTTATAATACTTTTTGGATTTTTAATTCATTGACCAAGTTTGATCGTGCAGTCTACTGCATTAACTTCTAATCCCACTAATATGTTAAAAAACTTATGAAAAATTTCTTAATAGATACAAAATTAACTTAAATTAGTGAAAATTTATTAAAATTATAAGAAAAAGAATTTGGTTTACATTCAGTTCAGAAAATTAAAAAATAATAATACTATATATGAGTAATTATTTGAAGGACGAGTCTGTATCAATAACTAAGCTAATAACAGTATATTGCAAATTTTTTGACTGTAAAATACATCAGAAATCAATTAAATTTAGATTGCTTATGGAATCGTTTGCATGAATTAGCTGCAAATTATTCAATTCTAAGATTATGGATTTTTACAAAACCCTGGGTAATCATCTTTGATCCCGATGACCTTCAGGTATCCAAAACTAGTAAATCAACATTTTTTATATATGAATTCTTATTTCGTTTTTTATTTTCATTTTATATACATATAACTATAGTTTATTATTATTATTTATTATAATTAATTTTTAGATTCTTCTAACGCAGAAAGTAAACATAGATAAAAAGGCTGTTTATGAATACATGATTCCTTTTTTGAAAACCGGTATTCTTACTAGCGGAGGTAATGACAATAATTCTATTATTTACCATTCCAACCAAAATTTCTTAAAGCTATTGAACAATTGAAACAATTTTTGCATATAAAGGTGAAAAGTGGCGGCAACGACGAAAACTTCTAAATCCAGGTTTTCATTTAAATACTATGACAAAATACATGGAAATTGCATACGAACATGCAGAAAAATTTGGTGCACAAATTAAAACGTGTGGCAAAGAATCTATTCAGGAACTTATTCCGCTAACTTCAGAGCTTGCGTTAAAAATACTTTGCGGTAAGCTTTATGTTAAAAATCTGTTATTTTAAAGATACTTTTAATGTAATAAATTTATTGCTTTAGAGTCAGTGATGGGTGTTAATCTAGATAAATTAGATACTAACGTTACGAAAAAATTCAAGAAGGCTGTTAATGGCGCATTCAGTGTCATTGTTTATAGGTATCTTTGTCTTTATTTATTTACTTTATTTATTTTTATTGTGTACTTTGTCAATATTAAATAGTATTATTAGTAGGTTTATTCAAGAATCAAAGATATTATTTAATGGTTCAATTATGTAGTAAATATTTCACCTATGTGCAAAAATTAAAATAATTTTTTCCCATACCCCGGCCAAAAATACGATATTATTATTGAATCAACATGCGGTAAAAACATTAATTACTGGTACGGGATAATTTTCTGTACGACGAGGATGCGCAGTAGCTTGAGGCATGTGCAGTTCGATTCATTTGAAATGGGAAATCTCGCAACAGCACGAGTTAGAGAAAACGAAGCTCGGCGAGAGCTAAACCTAAAAATCCCAACTTCAACGTCTAATAGTTGTATCAATAGTATATTACCTACCTAGGCCAGTAAAATAAGAAATGTCTCAGATCACATGTAATTGTCGGCCGAGGCGAAGCCGAGGTCGACAAACATGTTATCTGTGGCCAAGGTGTGTATACTATTTTTCTGCTCGACGGCGCCGGAAAGCGGCAACTTCGTTTCGCGCAGCGGCAGGGAAGTTGGCGCTTTCCGGCCAGAGGTTAGAAAAGATAATTTTATATTGGTAAATAATGAACTTCCACACAAGTACTAAAATTTACTAGCATCTAGCTTATGTAGCCAGTTGCTCTGAGATAGAGATAGATCAAGTGTCTATGTAAATGAGGAAAGAAAGCAAAACAAAGAATATAAATTCAGAAGCTCAAAATTCAGAATTGCGTATTTTATTATTTAGAATTAATAAATAATGAATATTTATGATTATGGAAAGTAGTTATGAGAATGTTGAAACATTAGAACTAATAAATTTAGAATTAGAAGAATAAATTTTCATAATTTTTGTTTCAGAAATTTTGATAATCTTTTTATTAGAATGCTTAAATGTACGATATAATTTTAGTTTCTTTAACTATTCTAAGCATTTGCTTATAAAAATTAGAAAAATATAATTTTATTATCATTCTAATTTTTTAAATTCGATATAGTAAATATTCTAAAATACTTTACTTGGAGCAGAAGATTCTCCATGCGACGCTGCATATGTCAGCGCGCATGACTCATCTAAAGCAGATGATTTTAAAATTATTGCCTTTATATATTGAAAGTATTTTTTGTCACACAGGCACGATTTTCGCGCTTTTTGCTACCTAAAATGAGAGCCAAAAGTGCCCATTTTCAGACCGGCGGGCGCAAAAAACAT
>JAPYZB010005752.1:0-17268 GCA_030522745.1 Eupelmus kiefferi | reverse complement strand
TAGCTAGAACGCTCAGCTCATGAAATAATAATAAGTATGCAATTGTTTTAGTATAAACAAAATTAGTGCATACGTTACATCGCTACGACATCCTCTTAAAGCAATTCTCAAATAATTTTATTTAAACATACCCGTAACTCACGAATGTGCAAACGTGAACATTGTACAAAAGCACCAAATAAAATTGCAATCATCAATATAGTTTCTAATCGTATCACATGGTCTGTGCTCGTTTTGTCCGACAATCCATCAATCTATTTATTAAACATAAATTTATTACACATAAATTAATTTTTTTATATAACTGATAACTGATACATTATATTATTAGAACAATTGTCAAATTAAATTAAATTCATATTAATAAAACGTAGAATTACCAAGGGTATTATCAGAGACCATGATGAAAGTCCATATATAAAATACATGGTTCTTTTCTTAAATTTTGGTTGATGTGGCCATAAGCCGTAACACATGAGAAGCCTCTTACTATATCTCATGAAAGTAACTTCAAATATGTCCATTTTCTTATTGTTCTTGCAACGGCTCGCGTAATCTGAAAAGACATAAACTAGGATTAGTAAACTTACAGTGAGAAGGAGTGATAGAAAGGAGTGAAACAAAGAAAAAATCTTTTAATTTTCCAAAAGATAATAGTACATTTCGATACGAGTGTGGAAGGTGGTTATTTGCCTCGTGAGACGTTTTTCGCCCGAGCGAAGGGAGGGTGAAAAGTCGCACGAGGCAAAAATCACCTTACGCACCAGTATCAAACCGTATTTTATGCCACGAGAGCCGAAAAATCATCTCAAAGTTATGATTTTGAGGTTCAAGTGGCATGAAATAAATATATAAATAGAAGATGAAGCATTTACAGAAAATATATTTTAGTTTTTATTTTAGTATTCTTTAAACTTCAACTCCTGGTTACTGACCAATAGAAATTCTTTTATATCGGCGCAACAAACACTACGAAAAAATTACAAAAATAAAAGTAAATTCTCCGATAATAACGTTATTCTCGTTTCCACAATTAACTATTAGTAAACTCTTATCTAATGGAACGTCTATTATGCTCTAACTAGTAGCTTAACTTTACAAAAATAGAAATTTGAATTAGAAGAGAGAGTAAGTAGTTAATTATACAAATAAGTAGATATAGTGTTTCTAATACCTTGGAAAAGTTTGACGTGGTTGATCAAGTGACGTGTGCAGACTATATGTTCAAAGTTTGACCTATTAGATAAGTGAATTTATTGGCCTTCAACGAATTATTACCTTTTAAGATTCGAAGCTTATTCACCTGTTACTTTACTAAGACGTTAAAACAAAAATATAATATTTTAGTTCGTTAAAGATCGATAAATACATTTACTAAAATGTAAATTTTATTATAAATGATACAGATTTTCCGTTATTTTTTTTTTTTTTTGACTAATTAGATTTAATTTGCTGAGATTTTAAATAAGCTTTTAGTTGTATAAATACTAAAAGTAAAATTATTACTCTTTATAAATAGCTATTAAAATTTATGCACGTTACAAATGAAAAGAAAAAAAGACTAAAAAACTGATAATTTATCTTGAGAGGGTTATCTAAATTAGATATTAGTATATAATTTTTTTTATCGTATTATAATATTAAAAAACTGTTTCAAATGTTTTTTGTCATTACATCACAAATTATTCAAAGTATCTTCATCCAAAATAACGTACAATAAATAAAATGAATATAATTAATAATAATAAAATAATAATAATTTATTTATTTATTTATTTTTTTTAAGTAGGGGAAAGTGCTTGATGCACCATAAGGAGGACGCATCTGCGTGCCTCCTTGTGTGTCGGAATCCCTCTATCGATCGAGGTGTACCGACTAAAAACCCTAGCCTCCATGTCAGTCCAGATTATATAAAATAAATCTGGACCCCCACCCCGGCACCGTTTTCGAATTACTTCGAGGTGGGAGCGCCTTCGTCCAGAACGGACGCCTCTTCTTTCTTCTCTCTTCTCACGTCGTCAAATACTTTCTTCTCTCTTCGTCGTCCTCTTCATAAGATTTCTCCTATGCGCATGGCGTCGTCAAAATCTCTTTCCTTGAGGCGAAGGACCGTCTCAACAAAGACCGCGACCTTCGCCCACTCCGCTGCACCTTGAAGCATAAGCCGAACAATGTTGTCCGGCGTGGTTTGTCTAAGGCTTACACTGATGCCCCCCGTTCGATGCTCCAGCTTTCGCATACGAAAAAGGTGTGGTGATCATCGTCAGAGGGAGAGTCGCAGTAGGCACAGCCTGCATTCGCCACCTTTCATAGGTGTGAAACAGACCGTGCCCCGTCAAAAACTGACAAAGATAATAATTACCTGGTCATGTTGACGATTGGTCCATGGAGCTAAGTCTTGCCAGACCTGTAGTTTCGTAGCTCTGGCAGACTTAAGGGCTTGTCCCTTACCGATGCGATTCTTCTATTGGTGTACGAACCGTCGCTCTTGGGCTAGAAGATCAATTGGTATGACCGTCGCTATCACCAGTACCGCGGGCTCGGAGACCTTGCGGTAGGAGGATGCTATTCGGAGCGCCCCTCTACTCGTTTTTAGCTGTTATGACAACAATGTCGTCTGCGTACCCAACCAGGAAAGCCCCTTGGGGCATCTTCATAAGTAGGATACGGTCATAAGAGATATTTCATATGTCCGGTCCCCGTATGATCCCCTGGGCTGCCCCTGACGCGAGCTCCTCCCTTGGGCCTCCCGTGTAATAGTACATTACGTAACTAGTGCAGGAAGTAGGTGATTCTTTTATCACCCTCGCTTCGCTCGGGCGACAAACTACACCCGTGCGAGATCACCTACTTCCTGCACGTGTTACGTACCTTGTTCGTTCCGTACGATTTGTCCTGTGGGAAGTGTCCTCATTTCCGCACAGCTCTTGAACGTGCAGGAAAATGCATGGCGTGCGGGAAGTGAAACTTCCCTAGTTACGTAATGTACTATTATCTGGCGGATGTCTGGCGGATGTCTAGCGGATGTCTTGCAGAAGTCTGACGGTTTGTCTGGCTGTTATCTTTTTCTGTCAATTTTATCTTTAATTCTTCGTTTTCGAATATCTGTAGTTCTTCTTGCAAATATTCTTGAATTAATTTCTTTTCATTGTATTAAACCAAATTTCTGTGCTAAAACTCTTTACCGATTAAAAAAAAATTTCCGCGATTTAGATAGTCCTTTAATTCGTCATTATTATTGTTGCGTATGTTTCACTAGGCAGGATAATGATGAAAATTAATGTGTAAATTGTAAAAAAGTACAAAATTTAGTTATTTTATAGAAATTTCAATTCTAACTCAACTAGGAAAATTGTATAATAGGTCTGATTTTAAAGAATTGCTAAGTTATAGGTTTTCACGCAAAAAACTTAACAAAGAAAATTTGGAGGATAGATACGATGGCTCGATATATAAAGATTTAATTAACCCTGACTTCTCACATTTTTTCGCTGTGTGATGTACTTGACACACTGGGATTTTTTTTACCCCAACCGAAAAAAACTGTTATAAAATCTTAACGGTTGTCTATTTTGACATACGAATTTTTTCGTAGCTTCTTTGAATATCATCTTTCAATAAAATTTGGTTTCATAAAAAAAAATCGTTTTAAGTATACCAAAAAATTACCCGATAATATCGAGTTTGAGTACACAAAATTATCTTAGAAATATGTTGGGGTGTGCTGTACCCCAGTGTGGCAAGCAAGGGTTAATAGTGACTTTTTATCTCATACGGATAATATTAGCTTATCTTCAAATACGGATGGAGCGCTATTATTTAAATCTTCAAAATTATCAATATCGCCACTGTATTTATAGTAATCAACGAGTTACCGATGGTCCATAGATTTAAGAGAGAAAATGTAATTTTAGCTGGTCTGTGGTTTGGTACTGCCAAACCTTCAGTAAACCTTTTTCTCGGTGTATTTCGTGAAAGTTTAAAAAAATTATATAAAGGAATTTCTTTTGAATTGCCTAATAGTAGCCAATTTGTATTTGTAAAAGGTTTAATTATGTGCGGTACCTGTGACCTTGGCACCAAAGCTCATTTCATGAATATGAAGCAATACAATGGAGACTATGGCTGTCAAAATTGCAACCAAAAAGGTACAAGAGTCCAAAATGTACACGTATATATCCGTATGAAAATCAAGTTGAAATGCGTAGTACAGAACAATCAGTCCAATATGCTAAAGAAGCTAGCTGCGCGAGTAAATAATGATGTTTTTGGTATTAAAAGACCAACTATGCTCTCAAAAATTGTGTATAAATACATAGATACTACTGCTATAGATATAATGCATTGTGTTTTTATGGGAATTACAAAAAAGCTGGGAAGCTTTTGGTTTGATTCGGAAAACCATAATCATGCTTCGTCCTTAATTAGATTTTTGTCTATCATCAATAAGCGTATTTCAAGCATCTCTCCTCCTAATTTTGTTGTTCGGCTACCATGGTCTGTCCGTGATATAGCGTACTGGAAAGCTTCAGAGTTGAAATTGTTTTTATTAATTTACAGCATTCTGATTCTTAATGACATAATGGACACTCAATATTTGAAACATCATAAATTATTAGTTTTTAGTATATATATATATTAAGCCAAAATAGTGTATCTCATGATATGATTGAAAAAGCTACATTAGCTATAAATGAATACGTAAAACAGTTTGGTCATTTATATCAGGAAAGAAGTATGGTCTGCAACATGCACCTTTTATTGTACCTACCTGCAATTGTAAAAAGATTTGGCCCTTTATAGGTGACCTCTTGTTTCCCCTATGAAAATTTAATTAGACTTCTTAAAAGCCTTTTTCATGGAACAAAATATAGTGAATTGCGTATTTGTTCGTCAGTTTCGCTATTTTTTAATTAGTCTTTATTGAAAAAAAAATTTAATTAATGAATCTTCAATCTAAATCGTGTTTGAAAACAACTTTTATAGCTCCAAAACTTTCGAGGATTGGACTGAGTAAAAAACAAATTTCCGATTCTATAATGTATTGTTTTAGGAATGATGACGTTAATGACAAAAAATTTACGTTTTGTATAGAGTTCTAAAAGATAAATTAGTTATTGATCGTGAGTCTTATAACCGCAAAAGAAAAACTTACTCCGTTGTTCAATATATGTTAAATAATCAAATTTATATTGGCAATGTCGAAGTTTTTACTAAACTTTGTAAATAATAATAAGTAGGATAATAAGTGCGATAAATGCGATGAGAATGTTTGTAAAAATTTCGCAATTATTTCGCAGTACAATATTAAAGAAAGTATTAAGTATAAGTGATTTTGTAAATGTACCTTTTATTTTTAAATGCATGAAAACATAAATTGTAAATTTGTTATCCCTCTCAATAATATAAGACAAGTATTATTTGAAATTAATGTAAGCGCAAATAAATACGTAATAATTCCTTCTAATAATGTTGAAAATGAGTAAAACATAAATATAGTAAATAAATAATTTGTTTCAGAATGAAAATTGTATTTTATTATTATAATGCCAATCAAATTTTTATTATTACATCGTTAAAATAAAATAATTACAATTTTTTAATTTAAAAGCAATAAAAAAACTGCTTTTTTCAGAATAATTAAATAAGTCTGGACTGTTCTAGAGTGTTATTCCTGAAAAAATATGTAAGTCTGGCATTTAGTCTGGCATAGTGACCGATGCCAGACAACGGCCAAACAACAGCCAGACAAACCGCCAGACTTCTGCGAGACATCCGCCAGATAAATATTTTTACATTGGCTTCTTCTGATTCGTATAGGAGGCGACGGTTTCACAGGTAATCCTCGAGCATTTTTGTTATATACTCAAGGACCCGGAAATCGCGCATCACCGCATCTAGCGCTTTGTCCCGCCTGACGGATTAAAAGCGTTTTCCACGTCCAAGGTGGCCAGCAGACATATAGGGCGGGAGTAGTGGTTTCCTCACTCTGTAGCCTTTGCGGCCGCCACTACCTCCTGGACTGCGTCGACGGTGGATCTCGCCTGAAGCCGTACTGGCGCGCTGCCAGGTCTCCTGCGGCGCGCACGACGTCCAGCAGGCGAGCCTTTAGCAATCTCTCCAGGAGTTTTCCCGCCGTGTCCAACATGCACAAGGGCCGGTATGATGTTGGCGCGTCTACTGGACCCTTGTCTTTGCTTATGAGCACCAGTCTCGCTACCTTTCAGTGGGTGGGAAAAACTTCCGCTTTCAGGCAGGAGTTATACATGTGCAGCAATAGGCGAGGGTGACTCTTTGCAACTTCTTTCAGTAGCTCTGCTGGTAGCCCGTCTGGCCCTGGAGCTCTCTTGTTTCGCATGCTTGACACTGCACGAAAAAGCTCTCCCTCGGTGAAAGTGAAGAATCTGACGTAAGAACTCTCACTCTCTCACTCTATGACACTCGCTCTCTCAGATTCTTTTTCTAATGGGTCATTTGTATATATTGTAGGATTCAGATTTTGAAATTAGTTCGAAAAGACGCAAAGTGCAATTAATTGATAATTCTGACGAAGGTTTTGAAATTAGGTTGAAAAGACGCAAAGGGCAATTACAAGATGATTCTGACGATGATTTTGAAAATAGGGAGGTGATCGAGGAAGTATGTATTTATTAATTTTTCAATTTGTAATTTATATGTTGATAAATTATTTTGTGATTTTTAAAGACCCAGAATCCAACCTGTAGAAAGGGCAAACAATGAAGTAGAGCAAATGAATGAGGTTAGTCATTATAGATATTCTAGACTTTCAAGTCATTGAGAAATTGATAAATTTATATGCTTATATGTTCATAAATTACTTTGTAATTTTTAGAGACCAACAATCCCACTTGTAGAAAGGGCAAACAATGAAGTAGAGCCAATGAATGAGGTTAGTCATTATAGACATTCTCGACTTTTTGAAGTCATTGAGAAATTGATAAATTTATAGGCTTATATGTTCATAAATTACTGTGTTATTTTTAGAGACCCATAATCTCACCTTTAGAAAGGGCAAACAATGCAGTACAGTTAATGAATGAGGTTAGTATAGACACTCTCGACTTTTTGAAAAAATCGTACGCGCAACGCAAGGCAAGTTTACCCCTGCAAGTGTACCAAATCTACCACAGCGGCAAGGGGTACATAGTGAGCCAGTATTCTAATTAAACTTCTTAATTCTAGAATGATACTAATAACGAAGAAGAGGAAACTCTTGTTTAATGCCGGAGGAACGGACCAGAAGAAGTTCTTGTATGCAGCAAATTTAAAGGAATTTGGATGAAGGAGACAGACAAGCTAGGCTTGGCTCGGTGGTAGAACGATCCGAAAACAGTAGTCAGGAGGTTACTGCATATCGTCGTAGGAAAGAACAATTTAAAAAATATGTGCGCTAGAGGAAAGTCATCAAAATATCATCCAATTCCAGTAGACATCTTTTTTTTTACGCGGGGATTTTATACTCTGGATCCCAATGATCGTTGTTGGAATCTGTACCAGCGCGTTCCAGCAGCGTTGTTGGTCAGCTCCTTCTTTGCCGCCTTGTGGGCAACTGTCTTGAGGGCTGCGTCGAGATCACGTCTCTTAGCCCTTTGCGCAATGCGTTGTTGACGAAAGCATCGCTTTCCGAGGGCCGCGATCTCATCCGTCTACCAATAAGCAAGTGCTCTTCTCCGGTTTCTTTAGGTTTTCGGTACTGCCGATACGCAAGCCTCGTCAATAATTTTCATAGTGACTTAGGTCACCATTTCGGTTTGCGCATGCGGTGTCATGTCTTGCGGGACCTCTCCAACGGCGAGTTGTCCGCGTTCTAAGGCTAGGGAGAGCTTCTTGCGATTTATCTTCTTTATGCACTATTACGTACGCGGAACGCTTGCATTTTCGCCTTCGATCATGACAGCCCTGAATGCGCGTCGCCAGATGTTCTAAAGGTGATGCTGTTTTTGGTGTTCAGCACCACCATCCCGAGTCTGGCGACCATTTCCATAACTTGTCTTCCTCGGGAGTCAGACCTAGGTTCCCCCCATTCGAGGGCTTTAGCATATAAGTCCCCAGCCAAAATCAGCTCGCCTCTTTTATCCCGCTCGGCGTCTTCCAGGCTATCGAGTTTTGCCTGGAAGCTCTCTTTATCATCGTTTGGGGTGAGGTAGACACTGAAGTAGTAGATGTCGGCGCTCCTCACCCATACGTAGCCGCGACCTGACCCGACATCTGCGACGTGGAATATTCGCAGATCCGGTACCCATATGGCAGCTGTGCCGAGCTCTTCGGAGAGCCTCCCTTCTCTGTTCCGATACTGCTCACAGATGAAAACTGTCAGCTTGCTGCTATTAATTAGTTTAACAGAGCTTATACAATAACTACTTTTTTAATGATTTTTAACTTAATGACTATTTTTGACTGCTGCTCGTCTTTTTTCGGTTACGTAAAGTGTTGCACATGTTTGTTAGGATCCGACTGAATACCATTTCTGATAAATTACCAGCAGTAGATTTTTTTGTTGACCTAACCTAGAAAATTAATTAAATTAATTCTAAAATTATTAAATTAAAGTTATGAATAAAAGTAAAGAAAATTAAAATTAAATTATCACAAAATTTCAAGAAACTTACACAATACTGCTTTAGTCACTTTTCTTGGGATAGGCAAAAATCCTGCTCTTCCTGTCGGGGTCATTTTACCGAGCTGCTCTCTGTCGATCAGTAACTTCATAAGCCTTCTTACTAATTCTTCTGGCTTAGATCGTCATATATTTTTTATATAATTAATTTCAACACAATCTGCATAAATTTGGACGCCTTTAACTAACTCTAACTGTAATAAAAGTAATTTATTTGTTAAGTTCAAATTTGATTTATAATAAAATTCATTTTTTTTATTACCTTAAATATTATTTATTTATTTTAATTATTTGTTAATACTATTAAATCTAATGAAAAAATGAGTAATTACTTGCAACTTGATTCATAGGCACTTCCAATTCTTTTGGTAGATCACCTGCTGAATCATCATCATCAAATATCGAACCGAATTCAAAATTTCGTCATAGTCTTCTTTCTTTGCTACGCTCTTAGCTTCAGCTGCATCTCTTGCATCTATCGAATTTATTCTTTTCTCAAGAATTACAGCGTCGGAAAACGACTCTCTTCTCGATTCTGTCATAACATTTCCGTTGACATCCACATCTAAACTTTCTAAAAATTTTCTGTCGCCTAAAACGAAATAAGAAATATTTATGTTTATTAAATTTGTTTATTAGAAATTATAAAATAAGTAAAAAAGTCATGTGTATATATACATAATAATAAAACATAAGTAGATAAACTAAAAAAAATCTATCTCTGCGTTGCTCGATTGGGATTGAAAATCTAGAATTTCAAACCCAATAGCGCGTAGTTTAGAATCTAAAAAGTGCAGCGACGAAAGCGCGCGAAACGCGCTGCAGGTACACATGAAATGTAAATTATACTTCTCTCACTCACATACACGCGCATAAACAGATAAAATAAATTATAAATAATACTTACCACTACTCTTTGAAATTTTTGCCTTGTACCACTTCTTTCCCCATTTCGCGCATGAGATGCCTTTTTTATTTTTTCTGAGATCCACATCTGGCGCAATATTCGTCGAAGGCGAATTAACGTCTATCCAAAATACTAGATGATATTGCATCTTCTTTTTATATTTTAAGGTTAATAATTAAAAAATTAATCCTCCAAAACTATATGAAAATTTTTGCTTTTCAGTTTACGTCAGCGGATAATTCAATACAAAAGCTAACTTCAGCTAAATGTTCGATTCGATTTTTCTATTGACTTGTTTCGCACCATACACATAAACAAAAGGTATGTACACATGTGTCAAAATTTGTTTAGAAAATAAAAGACTTGTAAGGTTATAAGGTTAAGATCAACACCAACAAAACTATTCTAACCTTGAGGTCGACTCTATTCTTTAAGCTTGCGTGGGAAAGATTTCCGAGAGCGGTGTGCCAATTTCATGCCTTGCGAAAAAAGCCAGCTGATTAAAGCGAGTAAATTATAGAACTTTTTTCCATAGAGTTAGACTAATTCATTTACAAAGACATTCCCGAATTTCCATATCTTCAAATAAGTGCACAAACGAAATGTAGTAACCTACCATATGTAACGACATAATAAATACGCAAATCAAACTCTCAATAATTTGTACTTTATTTATTAGTTAACACTTACATATTTTTTATTAAAAACACAACTCTTTAGTCGATACACTCTTGGTTGGTAGATCTCAATTCTTTCTTGTTATACATATATCCTTAGCAACCGGAGCCTACTTCACTCGCGTTCTATAGGCTTCCACAAGAACTAAAAAGTTCTGGTAGCATCGAATTAAAATTCTTATCGAAATAATTTAAGTATAATAATATCTGCAGATGTAAGCAGACGGAAAAAATGCCAAAAGCGTAACAGCAGCAGCAGCATTAATGCATATTTTTTAAATAAAATCAACATATTTTTTTTAATTCATAAATACATAATACGTTTAGAAATTTTCTACACCTTATTATTATTAAAAATACTTTATTACAAAAAATATAAAATTTAAAGAAAATGCACAAAAAAATTAAAAAAACTTGAGAGATCCATCACTTAAAAAATTCTGCATGATAAATGATAAACTTCTCAAAAAGTCACAAATTTTGTTTTAACAATTTATAGAGATAATATGTTAAAACGACGGTCAATAAAACGAGTTTTTGCAAGTATATCTTTGACATGCCTTTTTAAATAATTGTTTAATATAATTCTTCGTATAATCTTTGTTAATAATTTATTTTTTATGAGTGGAAAAAATTACGGTTGCTAATGACCAAGATGCGTTGACAATCTAAAAATAAATTTTATCAGTTTCATTACACAAAATAATTTGTACCAATTTTTTCAAATATCAGGAAATTAATAAATAAAATTAGTACCCTTGCAAAATTGTTGAATGATAATATCGTTATAACGGCATCCAATTTTTCAGGTTTAACGGTCCTTTGTATAATCATCAGCAAAAATTTTCGAGCTTCAACTGATAATAAATGCCATTCAATAAAATGACTAAAAATAAAAAAATTCAAAGCAGCTGACAAAAGTTTCTTTTCTTTTTTTTTTTATAAAAAATATATCTTACGTAGATTCGTAAATTTCACTAGAATATTCAATTATTTGTTCACCTCCATAATTTAAATAAAATAGAAACTCGAGAAGTATTAAAACGGCAAATAATACTCGGAACATTAGATTAATTTCATGCATGTGATATTTAGCCTGAAAATAAATATATTAAAAGAATCTTTTTGATTAACTATAATACTATATTTATAACTGAAAGTATTATATTTATACTGACATCAAATATCAGATAAGCTATACCAAATATAAGGTAAAGTTCAATTGAAAAAAAAGATTGACTAAAAATTTTCATTAAAAGTCTTACTCCTCTGAAAAATTAAAAAAATTTATTAAGTTAACAAAAATATATTAAACTTATAAAAATAAAATTAAATTTTAGAGTGATTACTTCGTAATTTTTTTGTGTTTTTGTACAATTTCAACAAGTTCTGGAATAATGTCTTTGTCATCCCTCAATCCGTCGACATTATTTGTTTTTGTTTTTGTAGTAATTTTTTCTAATTTATAACTAAATTATCAATAGTAACAATTATAAATTTTAAATAGTTTATTTACATTTATAGTTAATAGTAAAATTTTAGTAGTTCTTATATTATTATTGTAGAAATATTTTGCTGCTGCCGCTGCTTCTATGGTGTTTTTAATAACCCTTATTTTCAAAACTAGATGTTGTTCCATAGGATTTTATGTTATTCATCCATTTTTTACCGTTATTTTGCTGAACTCTTTGATTAGATATTGTTTTTCAAACTTACAGATATGAAATGCAACACAAAATTTAAAAACATAAATATTGAAGATAAGTTAAGAGGAATCTCGATATCAATGTGAAATTAAATATGAAATTGATGTTGCATCAAGGAATACAATATGAAAAAATAAAAATAAAGAATTTAAAAAATTATTATATATTATACTATTACAATATTACATAAAATAACAAAGTCTGTAATAAATTATATTAAAACATCGCAAAGTAACTTTAAAATTAAATTAATAAACCCTCGTAGAAAATTATCCAGAATCTGGCCAGATGTGCTAAACTGCATAACATATTTGTGCAGGTGTTGGTTAATTTTTTATTAGGGAATAAACATTAAAAATATAAAAAATTAACTGAAACATCCACTGGGTGACATCAAATCAATATCGAATATAAAGATGGAAGATCCATGAGCTCTAGATTGTTATAGATAACAGCTGCAGCTGCAAAAATATTTTTGTAAATATATGTGTACGTCTGTGGCTTGTCAACAAAACGACTGAAGTTTAGGCTAAGTATTTTCGAGATATTATTGCCTTTAAAGATTTGTATAAATTTACGAAATTAGAAAGTAATTGATACTTAATAGTACTAAGCTCATTCCATAGCTACAATACATGTTAATAATCTAGAGATTGTGTGTGAGATTGGGTGTACTAAAAAAGCGTATATTGTACTCGTGAAATAAAGTGTATGCAACGTGCATATTTGCAACTTAAAGGCAGGGAGACCATAACCTTTTTTATTCCCTCGGTGTATAATAATACTATTTCTTAGCGCTCACCCGACTTATTACTGTTTTTAGTGCTAGATTAAGTTAGAACCTTTTTACCCTTAACCGACGATTTGGATTTTTACAACAGCGTGGTAATCATACAAAGAAACGAAATTTACACCGAAAAAATTCATGCTAATAGCGGTGTTAATAAATTTAAACTACGTCATAAAATTTGCTTTAATCTTACTAATATTCATTTTAAACGATGCATTTACTCCGATACAGCCAAAAGTATTAAATCTTATGTTCCGGAATAGCTATAGTAAATACTTGACATATTTATTATCAAAGACTCTTAAAGCGACCTTGGAGGTTACCTTAGGTTCCATTTCGTAGTTTACAATTACGCTTTCAGTATATAAAATTCTATGAATTGTTAAGTTTTCTACCATTCTATTGTCTTTGCAGGAAGAAAACTTAAAAAATGTTAAGAATTTTATTTACTGAAAACGTAATTTGTAACCTACGAAATGGAAATTTATCATAACTTTCAAAGTCACCGTTAACGTATTAAAAAACTCGACTGCAATATTGACAAAACGCCGGCATCTTAAATGACATCACTCGGTAACAACGCGAAAACTATTCAAAATGAAAAAAATCCACCGTAAATGTTTGAAATCCAAAAATCAAGCCTTATTGTTACCAATGGATATTTAAAGTGTTTAAAATATTCAATATAATAGTGCTTTTTAATTTTTCAAAATTGTATGCATAGCAGTATCATTATAATCTCCAAAGTAAATGGATCGTCTTAAAAAAGAAAGTTATTGAAAATAGTATCAGTTGTCTATTGTTTTATTCTCTCCTGCCGTTATTGCTGCATGATCCGAAACACTTATTTATCGAAACATTTGTGGTAACAATAGGTATTTCGATTGAATAGATTTATCTTGTTCTACACTTAGCTGTTTTAGAAATTAGAGCTACGTTCTTTGTATAAAATTATTAAAATTTCTAAACAAAATAGAGTACTAAAATAAATAAAACTCGATGTGAATGTACCTTTAAGCCATTTTGCTATATGAAACCACAGATATAGAGAATCATCTAATAGTTTTTGTATCACTTTATATCGTACATTTGTTACAAAACCACATACAGTGCGTGTTAAAACTTTAAAACCACCGTTAAATTTTCCATTCAAATGGGTGTATTTTCGATCATCTTTAAAGTCACGTAACTTTAAAAAGAAATGTCAGACAAAAACCATTCAACGGCTATCACCTTTTAATTTCGCTCTCTTTAAAGTGATGATAATTTTTAAAATATTTTCAATTTCACATCACGGCTCTCCTCGTAAAATTTAGAAAAAAACAAAAATATGCTTTCTAGAAAATTAAATCTACTTTAATTTCCTTTTTATCGCTTTTTTTACGACTTTTCTTTCTAAAGTTATGTAATTTTGAAGATAATCGAAAATACACGCATTTAAATGGAAAATTTCATGGTGGTTCTATAGTTTTGACACGCAGTATATGTGATTTTTTAACGACTAAATTCATTCCTTTTGGTGCCAATCATGCCATCGTCTATCGGCTAGATAAAAAATTAAATCATTGCGTATGTGCGGAACACTTTTTGCTCAGATAAATAAAAAAAAATTAAAATGTAAGATACTATAAAAATAATAAAATTCAAAAGTTCAAAACAGTAATATAACAGTAGTATTATTAGTAAGTAATACTACAATCTACAGAACCCCCGTAGAAAATTGACCACATTCTGGGCCGAGTTTCTGGTCAACAAATGTTAAACTGAAATTTATCTAAAAATTCTAGAAATGCTTTGAACTTAATTTTTAGTAAAGTGTCATTTTAACGTTTGTTGACCAGAAATTCTGCCCAGAATATGGTCAGTTTTCTATCAGGAAACTTTTTTCATATATTGCAGGCCATTTATATCGATTCAATGCATACATTAATTTTTTAAAGCAAATTCATCATGAAAAATTGAAAAATGTAATAACATATTTTTGTGAATTTGCCCGTTTGTTTTGTATGAGTTTATTAAAAAGTAAGCAGTAAGATTTTTTTCTATTTTACGTAATCCATACAAAATCTTTACTTAGCCTCGTGAGTGAAAAGCAAAAATAATGTTTAAACATTCTAAATATAATGACACAAACACAGAAACTATCTAAAAATTTCGCATATAGTTTATCAATTGATTTTACCTTAAAATTGCATACATTCCGCAAAAGTGCTTCACACTGCAGATATAGGTATTTATAACAATCACGTAAATTAAACCACTAAAAAATGTAACGACGCTACTATGTAAAAAAACTTGAATAGTTCGTAAACTGTTGCTAATGACCCATCGATTAGAATAATAAAGATAGAGTCTTGAATAGCTGTTTATATCTATGTTATCATCACTTACCAGGACAGGCACATAACTAACAACAAGAAATAAAAAATAAAAAATAAAAGTACTTCCTAAAACAAAAGAAATATTTGATTCATAAAACAAGCATCAGATTTAAATAAATATAAAGCAATGTCTTACCTATAAATATGTAGATGAGCCACTGTCCTTCACGAGAAAATTTGTGTAATATTTTAAGTTCATTCGTATCAGTCAATAATTGCCAATTTAATTTAATTATGTCATATAATTTTTTTAACTAAAATAATAATAAGATAAATTAAAATAAAAATTAATAGTTAATTTTTGGTTTTGAAAATAAAGTAACTATATCTTATTTGAGTATAAATTTTTAAATCATAAAAGTAATAAATTATCAGTTACTTTTATGTATATATATTTTAATAATACTTAAAATACAAAATAATACTAGAACATAAAATAATAAAAATATTTAATTCATAAGGCGTCCGGAAATCAATGCATATTTATATTTATTTATGATTTTACTTTTTCTATGTGCACACGAATAATATTATAAAATATTATTCTTTAATTATTATCGTATTTGATTTATTGAGCATTTATAAAACCACTAAAAAGCTCTCAGTTTGTTAGAATATTATTCCTTAAAGCAATCCGAAAATTAGTTTATCGAACCATACCCGTAACTCACGAATGTACAATCGTGAACATTGTACAAAAGCAGCAAACAAAATTGAAATCACCACTATAGTTTCTAATCGTATCACATGGTCCGTGCTCGTTTTGTCCGACAGCCCATCAATCTATTTAATAAACATTCATTATTTTTTCATATAACTGATACATTATATTACAACATTTGGTAAATTAAATTAAATTAATATTAATAAAAAGTAATAATACCAAGGGTATTATCAGAGACCAAAATGAAAGTCCCATTAAAATATATATGGTTCTTTTCTTAAATCTTGGTTGATGTGGCCATAAGCCATAACACATGAGGAGCCACTTACTGTGTCTCATGAAAGTAACTTCAAATATGTCCATTTTCTTATTGTTCTTGCAACGGCTCACGTGATCTAAAAAGGCATAAACTAATATTAGTAAACTCCCAGTGAGAAGGAGTGATGGAAAGCAGCGAAACAAAGAAAAAATGTTTTTATTTTCCAAAATATGAAGTAAATATATAAATAGAAGGTTAAGCATTTACAAACAAAATAACTTTTGGTTACTGACCAACAGAAATTCTTTTATATCGGCACAACAAATACTACAAAAAAAACTACAAAAATAAAAGTAAATTCTCCGTTAATAACGTTATTCTCATTTTCACAATTAACTATTAGTAAACTCTTATTTAATGGAACGTCTATTGTGCTATAACTGGTAGCTTCACTTCAAAAAATATAAATAAGAATTAGGAGAGAAAGGAAGTAGTTAATCATACAAATAAGTAGACATAATGATTCTAATAACTTGGAAAAGTTTCACGTGGTTAATCAAGTGATGTATGTAGACTATATGCACAAAGTTTTACCAATTAGATAAGTGAATTCATCGGCCTTCACCGAAGGATTACCCTTCAAGATTCGAAGCCTATGCACTTGTTACTTTACTAAAAGGTTAAAACACAGATAAAAGTAAAATATAAGTAAAATTATTACTCCTTATAAATAGCTATTAAAATTTATGCACTTCAAAAATAAAAAACCGCTGCCGATTTCCTCAAGATTAATTTATTGTTCCTATATGTATATTGTAAAGTTTAAAGATTAAGTATGTTTAAGCATATTTTTTTGTAATGATCGAGATCTTTATTAAAATTCTTAGTTTTTATAACGTGGAATATGTGGAATACTGAAATTCTATGTAATTAACTTATAAAATATCTATGATTGCTAATTAAAAGTCATATATATTTATAATACTTTTTATTATTAAGAAAAATTATATTATTTTTTTATTTTTTTTTAATAATCTATTGAAAAATTGTATTATGTATTAAATATAAGAATTTTTCGTATCAATTTAAGGTGGCTGCGCCATCATAGGAAAAATAACAAGTAGTAAATGAAAAAAAATATGACTGAAAGTATGAGTTTTGAGTATTCTATTGCAATAATTTTTTATGGGGGTCATCGATCAATCAGAAAAGAAAAAAATTGTTGAAAATAAAAAATTTAACATAG
>JAPYZB010005747.1:0-10397 GCA_030522745.1 Eupelmus kiefferi | reverse complement strand
GCGCTTTCCGCTTCTCCTCCTCATTGAATTCCGATGCATGCCTTCTTTAGTGAGTGTATGTGTGAGTGTATGCGGTTGGAGTAGTATTTTCATTATCGACGAGTGTCAATGTTTTGCTTCTATAGGAGGACGGTATTCGTGTAAAATATGGCTTTGAAAGTAGTTGGTTTTTCAGTGGGTTTAGGATGGCACACTTTGGAAATTCCTCGAGGTGAGAGTGCATCTTCGGCTGGGACGTGACTGACATGCTTTCCTCGTTTTCGGAAAAGAATCTACTTTGATGAAACAAATAATAACAAAAATTCCATAAGAAAACAGTATTACGGGCTGCCGAATATTTGAGTTGTCAGCAGTGTTTACTTTGTATCGAGGAAGGTTTAGGTGCCGCCATATGAAAAGCTATACATATACCGGAGGTATAAACAAGCGTTTCGGAGTCGAACGTCGGTGCAGGCATTATTTTAAAATCACGGGTTTAAAAATACGTGGGGATTTTAGGAAGAGCGACTTATCGGCTTAATGCAATCGCTTTTGATTTTGCGATACGAATCGATCAGAGTAGGAGTTTTAATTGAATTAAAGTGACGCAATAAGTAGCAATCAAAATATTTTCATTTTGGAGCCGAGTTGATAGTGGTAAATTGTTCTATTGATTTAACGAAATTATTCTTTTTTATGAATTATAAAATAAAAAAAATTTAAATTTAATATATTTATAATTAATACATTTCATTTAGCTTTGTTTAATTGAAATAAAAAAATACTGTTTATGAAAAAATTGACTAGAAAAGGCCGCATTGAATGGTAACATACTCCTAGAAAACCAGTCACCCATTCAATCTCAAAACAACGACTTCAAAACAAACATTCATTTTCCGATCTCAAAAAACGAACTTCCAGTGAAAATCCTCGAACTTTCCCTCCTAATATAGCCTCAACCTCATCCCACATCTACCACACTATACTTTCACTCCAAAATCCAACCCGCCAAAAGCAGCTCCAAAATCCCTTAACCTTCAGTATCCATCCAAGAATCGAAAAAAGGGCGCGACTCTTTCACCAAGCTCAAACCATCAGAGCAGCATTAACGTCCCGGCCGGCTCACATTCAGTAAAAATAGCCTTGCGCCGCGCCGCCACGCGCGCAGGGCCGCTGCTACACTGGCGCGCGCGCGAACGGGCAGAGTCAATGTTTTTAGGTCAGGCGATGCGCGCCTCGAGAGAGAGAGAGAAGAATACATAGACGCACGCAAGAGCCGCAGCTTGGCGCGGGGCTTGACATCATCGCCGCATAGTGAGCCGTGACGCAATCGCGTAACGTCACGCACACACCGGCTTCTTTTCTTCTTCCTTTCACGACACTTTTCCAAGGAACAAGTCGATGGTTCGTTGAAAAAGGACGAGGATGTTTACGAGGTTGAAGTTTAGGGAGCTTTTCTATAGATAGATGCAAGATATGAGGTGGATGATTGGGTTACGTGGCAAAAGGAGCGTACCGGACAAACGAGTTTGAGGAGAGAGGGAAAGATGCGCTCTTACTGTGGTTTATGCACGCGCGCGCGCTGCCTCGGCGCGCTGCACGGCTCTTCAGGAATGCCGGTGCTTTTCGCGGACTTTTAAAGGTTGATAAATGAAAACGTTAGCCCGCCGCGGCGTAATTACTGATAAGCCGGCTGTCGCGGCTGTTTTTTAAATGACGGAGGCGGATTCGCGGATTGGAGGTGCGGATGGTTTGCCGGACGAAAATAACCGTTTGCTTCCTCTTGCTTTAAAAATATCTTGTGAGTCAGTGTCAATAAAGCTGAAAAGTCTTGATAAAATGAACTGGAATGCGTTTAGATTTTTTATGCAATAATGTAAGACTGGAAAATGTGTAGATATGTATATAGTTAATGTTTGAAGGAATATTGATCCACATTACTGTATATTCCAGATATGCAAATTTCCATAGTTCAAGACTCGCTAACCTACTTTATTGAAGATTGGAGCAATGCAGAAAAGTCACAGAAAATTAATCTTTTCTTTAAAACAGCTGTACACATTCTTTTGGGCTTTGCTTGCAAACACTTGTGCAGTGTAAACAAATTAATTCAGTGCTATCTCCAAAGTAAATTAAGGAGAATTAAAAATGCGTCTTGACTATACCTGTAATTCTTATGTTATAAAAAAATTAATCTTGAAACTTAATTTAGATAGTTGTAATGATTTTAGTATAAAAATATTTTGTTCTGGTATTAATTATCTTATGAATGTTTTATTGAGCAAGAACCTTGGGTAATATTTATTTTGATGAGTAATGATCATTCTAACAACACTGCAAATAAATATGACATAAGTCATTTGAATTTTTGGAGCAGTTTTCAAACGTTTATCAAAAAAAATGTGTGTAAAATAATGTAAATATTAAATTGGAGTACTATAAACATAAAATCTTTTTGTTATTATTGATGTTCAATGTTGACATCAACTTTAAAATTTACTGTTTACCTTGCTAATTTAGTTATAAACATTCAATTGAAGGACTATCTATAAAAAGAAAGGAATGTCGTTCAATGCTTTAAAAAGTATAGCATTAAGTGAATCACCTCTGACTCATGAAGACCATAAAAATGAATTTTCTGAATGAAACAAGTTCATGTGACACTATGCAGATTTAATACTACTACCAATCAATAGCAAAACAGAAAAATACAACTTTTCTGCATACCCATATATAATCAAAATTAATTTTCTCGAAATTCCACTTAACAGATTAAGTACTATTGAAAAATAACTGCCTCAATCAGCATATAAAACACTTGACAAACTTCACATTAAAAAGGCAATAATCATAATCCTGAACGTACTTGTTCTTAAGGTCCTCGTTGTCATCCCAGAGCCTCTTGGTGTCGATCTCCAGCTTGGCCCTCTCCCTGGCAGTCTCGTCGAGCAGCTTCCTGGCATCACTGAGCTCATGCTCGTACATAGACTTGATATTGGAAATCTCCCTGGTGACGGTCTCCTGGGAGGTCTGGACCTCGCGCGACAGCCTGGAGTTCTCGCACTCGAGGTGGCGCACCTTGTCGATGTAGCAGGCCAACCGGTCATTGAGGTTCTGCAGGTCCTGCTTCTCCTGGAGGCGAGAGTAGCGCGTCGGGCTGAGCGGACTGGCGGGCCGGCCGCGGCTGCTCGTGCTCGACCCGGAGCCGATCGGGGTCGAGGTCGACGGCTGCTGCTGGCCGGCGCTCGTCGAGGAGGCCGCCTTCTTGCTCGTCTTCGTCGACATCTCTCAGCGCTTACTTATCACTATCTCTCTCTTTATCTGTATATAAGAGAGCAGAGGTGGGATATTTAGGTTAAGTTTTGTCGAGACACTAAGGGGGAGGGGAGGAAGCCGACGCGCACAGATATATTGATCACGATCCTTACTCTTATCGTCGAGGCTCTCTGCTCCGCTTTCCTCTCGGCAGCTGCTGCTCCTCTTTCTCCCGGTCACCACAAACTTGTTCCTTTCTTTTAAACTCTGTGTCGCTCTGTGTGCGGCGGCACGCGCGGCGCACGATGCTCAACGGACAAACGGAACCGGAGAAGTGACGCCGCCGAAAATGTCGCCGCTAGACTAGAGGCGAGCCGCGGTGCGAGAAGCCGGCGCGCGCGCGCAAAAGAAAGCCGGGCTGGCAGCGGATTGGTGCTTTGGCGCCAATGAGAGCCGAGGATTACGGGGAGAAGCCGAGTCGAGGCGATATTTGAATTCCGGGGGCTTTTCGGGGAAGGAGGTGGGAGTGGCTCCGTGATTCGGTCGGTAAGTGATGTTTGGGAAATGCGATATAGTTTGTGAGCAGGTGATTTGCGTACCTGATTTAAAAGGTAAGTTGGAAGTTGGGAGGAGGTGGAAGAGGCTTTTGGGAAATTATCGAGGGGATTGTTCTTAAAATTATTTACGAGTGGTTGCGTAATCGGACGATAGAGGCGCTGGAACTGTTGCGCGGTTTATTTGAAATAATGATGGGATTTTGTGAAGCTGAATTTGGATATGGGATTTTGTGTTGATTGAATTAAAATGATCGATTTAAAGGATTTATTAACTTTGTTTATTAAACACAAAATAACGTAGTACAGTTTATAATTTTTCTGTAATTCATATAATTTTCTGTGTTCATAAATTTAATAAAAAATGATTTTAGCCTGATTGCTTATCAAGCAAGAATTAATTACATAACATGTTTATAATTTATTCGCCATCAATGATTAAATTTTTTCATGGAATAACTGAATAAAATAATTCCATAATTCATCAAATTTTTAATTTTGAAAAAATTGTCTTATATTAAGTCAGGTAAAGGGCAAGAAAATAAAAAAAAATCAATTTTTAAGTAAACATGATAATGATATATTTAACAACCATGGATTTTTTCCAGAATAACTCCTATATATTTTCATCGTACATATATATTCTGAAAGAATTATTCATAAAGTAACAATGGTATATCACTAGAAAAAACTGGTTTCTCCACACACTATCAAAGGGGGGCAACCAATATGCATTGTATAATTTAAGACGTTTAGTGACTCTTTTATTTTCTAAATAAAAATATATATATATTTTATATTATCTTGTTAGAGAATATTTCTTTCCTTTATCATAGTAGCGTTATATTAAATATATAATATATATTCATATAATCTTATTTTCTTCTCATCTCCAGTTTATATATCATTTCTTTACTTTGTTTCTTTAAATATACTTGTCGCAGTTCAATCATGAGAGTCGCTCAAGTCAAAACTCGCGCGAACCATTTTAGCGCGTCGTTCAACGATGATTTACACCTGTCCACTGTTCTATCATCGCATCGTTTGTTTCTTTAAGTTAAATCTTCGATCCTAAGACACTTGCTCGAAGAATTGAACATTTACAAAATAGGAAGATCATCAAGCATTGAATATGTTCGTCTTATATAATACAAAGTATAAAGGTAAAGGGTTCGCGCGAGTCTCAAATCTGCAGCGTTCCTCTCGCATCTGCGGAAATTTAATTAATTGCTAAACATCGTTTGACAGTTCGTAATTAATGTACACAGCTTCGAGTCGACCTTCGCGAGAAAGCTAAGAAATACGCATGAAATACATCGTTTGTCGATCATTCATTGGAGAAAAATTGCTTTCTAATAAGCTAATTTCGTAGCTTACTTAATTTAAGATAATGAGCTACTTAAAATTACTTTAATCAAAGAAACGAATTTACTCAAAATAATTACGATTAGTTAGAACATCTCATTACACGCGCATACATCGCAAAACAAATAAACATGACTTTTAGTCTAGCATTTAAAGTACCCGAAACCCAATTTGTCAATTGATCTTTAATGATTATTCATTAATCGTATCTTAGCTCATTTATTTGTATAATAAAAATACGCAGCTTATCCGCTAAGTGTCAAACTTAAAAAGAGAAAGCTTATGTTTTTGTTTTTTACAATAGCCAAAATCATATTTACAATATTTTCCCCACGTAGTAAAGTTTTACGTATTTTTCTTAGTTTTTCGCAGCAGGGAATGCTACATACAGTTCTCGTTTAAATATTTTTTTTTTGTATTTTTGGTCTGGGCGCAATGACGCTTCAGTCGTCTTTGGTAGAGGCGCTACAATGCGTTTTATGCTCAAAATTTCACATCGAGTACAAGAACGTGCATATGCGTATGTTTCTCTCTTTCACTTGTAACATGTCCGCTCCTTGAGACGGCAATACAACCTTGTCAGTCTTTACCCACATTTACATTTTTCTACACGTCGACCGTTATCGGTTTATTTGTTTATTTTTTTTCACAATTATTTTCACACTTCAGGCAAAACAGTCGGAATCTCAGTTCTTGAAAAGGCAAACGTCAAATATATATTTATTATATATTATCTTCGGAACATTATTCCATAGGTCAAAATATGGAGAGTTTTAAATCTTATTACTTTATAAAATATATGATAACGAAGACGAAATTGCACTTCAGATTTACAAAAGATATATAGAAGCACTTTGCTGATCACGTCCGAAAAACGAAGTGCACAACCATTCGTTTTTGACCTAAACATTGTCCTCCTTTCACGCAAAACTAACTACTATCTTTTTTCAAGTAAAAAGAAATAATATGCAAAATCTTTACAAAAAACAATATCTCAGAAGAATATCAAACGCTTAAAAATAATTTCGATTATCTAAAACTAAAATTTTTTTGTTGACGAGAACGACTTGATTATTTAATTTTATTTAAATAAAACAAAAAACATTTTATTTTTAAAATTCTTGCGAAAAAAACAATCGTTCTCGTCAGATGTTTTTTTCATGATCAAAAACAAAAATGTCAAAATGATCAATTCAAACATAGTAAAGTGAGGTTTCGTATATCAAAATACGAAGATTGCTACAACGCACCCAAGGCGCGTTCTAATTAATATAACACAATGATCGCTTTTTATTTCAAAAACCGCTTTAGCGCAAACAATGATTTCCGTATAACGATATATCCATGGAGGCATCTATACACATATTCATACACGCATTTAATTATACTTATGTACACACTTTCTAAAGTACTGAGATAGGAATGATGCAACGATTCGCGTCTTCGAGGCGAATCTCGAGAAGGCAGCGGTATATATATTTATTTTAGGGAGATGCAGCATCAAAACTTAGTCTCTTTCTTTCTCTCTCTTTTTCTTTCTCTTCCTCCTTCTCATTTATAAAATAAAATTGTAAGCAATTTTAATTTTATGCTCGGTACCTAAAAGTGCATCGAAAGTAGTATATGTTAATACATAATATGACCCTAAAAATGGCATTATATGCGAAAAAATTCTACTATTATAAATTTTAATAGAAATGATACTTTCTTTTTAAATTTGGCAATTTTTATTCTTACTTTTGAAATTTAAAGTTATCTTCATAGTTTTGACTAAAGAGTTTTTAGACTAAGCGTCTTTTTTTATAATTCCTCACTTATCTTATATACCTTAAGAAAGCAATTAAAAGAGTAACAATCACGATTTGGAATTATCTATTAGACAAGTTCTAAGTTAACAAAGTAACAAGCTACTTTAATGTTTCTAAGTGTAATAATACCAATCGCATTCTCTCGGTACAAACAAGAACACAGTCGGACAACCTCTAAAATGTACGTATTCGCTTCGTATACGATTGTAATTTTCAATAAAGAAAAATGATATCACGCGTAAAATACCCGCGATACTCTCGAGGAACCTCCAAGGGACCGAGCCCAGTCTTCAAGAAGGATATAATAAAAAATTTCTTTTCTCTTAGAAAAAAAAAATAGATAAAACGACTCAAGAACAGAAGAAAAGAAGCATACGATAGTTCGAAAACCAAGCATCGATGCCGCACGCCCTCTTATAACGTATTCTAGTGAAAAAATGCATAGGAAACGAAACGATAAGAGTGAAGTTATTGAAAGTGTAATTTAATTATTCGACGATTATGGTAGCAAGGCGTTTGGGCCTTTTTCCGGCCTTTTGTTTCCTATGTACGTTCGCCTCTCGTTTGGAATATCGCGCTGACTCTGGACTCTCCGAGGAACTGTCTGAGCCACTCGTCGTCGTTTGCTCGAGTTTTCTCTTTCTCGATCTTGTGACTGGACCATCACTGCTACTAACGCTTGTGTTAGTAACTGTTTCTTCCTTTTTTCGTTTTTTAAGTCTCCGGCTGTCATCATCTAAAACAGATATATTTTTATTAGTCAATGAAATGAAACAAATCAATTATTTTTTTCAAGCAAATGATGATTAAAAATAAAAAATATAAATCTCATTTTACGTACCTAAATCGTCGCTTCTCGATGCATGTACAATCGCCATTCGCGGCGAGGAATTCGAGTCCGAGGAGGACGACAAGGACGATAGGTATTCGCTGACTTTATCCTCGCCAAAGTCGAAGGCCGAGGGCTGGGCGGGCGAGCCCGAAGTGCGCGAGGCGCTCGTGTTGGCGGTACTGCTTGGAGGTCGCAGCAGCTGTACTGACATACTGGACGAAGTCGTCGAAGCGGATGACGATACGGAACTGGAAGTTGAGCGTTTGTGAAGTTTGCGGCGCTGGGCGAGCTTGGCGCCGTCCACTTCTTTTAGACGGAAGCCCTCAGTTTTCTCTTGTCCGCTGCTAAAATATTAATAAAATATTAAAATAAGTATAAACATTTAAAGTAAAGTTCAGCGAAATTTTCATTTCTTAGAATTCAGAATAAAAGTAAAAATTTATAAGTCTTTTACCTTTGGTTGCACTGAAAGACAGGCTCGGCACCGGTGAGATCGATGTCAACGACGCTCCTGTCGGACCCGGCGAGCCACAGATGATTGGCCAAATCGGAAGCCGTCAGTCTAGCGCTTGGCTCGGTAGCGAGCAGTCCTTTCAACACCTGTCTACCTAGAGTTGATACATGGTTCCTCATCTCCACGGAGTCGAAGTTAACGGCGCCATTGCGTATCCTCGTGGCCAGATCGGGATAGCCGCTCTTAAAGAACGGTCTCTGCGACAGCATCGAGTACATGACTGCGCCCAGACTCCACATGTCGCAGCTTTCGTCGTAACCTTGCCGGGCCAGGACCTCGGGGGCAGCGTATGGAAGTGTGAAGCAAGGCGTGTGCAGCGGTTCGCAGGAACGTTTTAGCCTGGCGAAGCCGAAATCAACGAGTTTGATGGCCGAGTCTTCGGATGATTGGGCAAAAACCAGGTTCTCCGGCTTGATGTCGCGGTGGACGATGCCACGAGAGTGCATGAATCGCACGGCCGAGGCCAGCTGGCGCATTATCGATACAGTCTGCTGTTCCGTGAAGGGCTGCTTCCTGCCGCGCAGCAGCAGTTCGCCGCCCGACAGCAGCTCCATCACGAGGTAGGTGTGCGCTCGGTCCTGGTGCACTTCTATGAGCTTGACTATGTTCGGATGGCCCTGGCAAGCGCGCAGCAGGCTGGACTCGCGGCTGCAGTCGATGCGTCGGCTCACGATTTTCACCGCGTACTCCTGCTTAGTCTGGCGATGCCGGCAACGACGGCACACCGAGAAGCTGCCATCGCCAAGCGCAGGCTCGTGTGGGTCAAGCTCGTACTGCTGGAAGAATGTGGACTCCTCGAAACGCGACGCCAGCAGATCCGAGGCGGACGGTCGTTCCGGGGAGGCTGGAGACGATCTGAGCAGATCGGACGACACGACGTTGTCGCCGAATAGGATGGAAGGAGCAACGTACGAGTATCCCTGTAATAATACCAAATTTAATCATTTCTATTCAACAAATATTTCTTCTCTTTTGCATTATAAAGTTAACAGTTTAATACATTTATTTGTAATATACGTTTAAACTGTAGAAATATAACTAAAACAAAAAGTCGCTAGATTAAAAAGTTCATCATGCCTACCCTGAATATCTTGTCGTAATTTGGTGGGACGACGGCGGGACTGTCGGCCGCGACCATCTTGGTAAACTCCTCGGAGAAATTACTGGTATCCAGTTCGTGGGTGATTTTGGGGACGAAGGGAGGTGGGACCTCGCGCCTCTCGAGCGCGGGCCAACTGAACGGGTGCGGCGCGTTTCTAAAGAACGGATGTTCTTTGAGCTCCTGCGCGTCGCGCGGCCCGCCGCCGAGCCTGCGCCTCGGGTCTTTGACCAGCAGGCGCGAGATGAAGTCGCTGACCGTCGTGCCGAGCTGCTGAGGAATCGGGGGCTCGGTTTTTAGGATGCGACGGGAGATCTCCTGCTGCGTGTTCTTCTCGCCCTCGACGGTGAAGGGGGAGGCGCCCGTTAGCAGCTCGTATGTCAGGACGCCGACGCTCCACCAGTCGACCGCCTGTCATTTAAGGAAGAGAAGAGTTAATTATTCTGTGTTTGTTGTTGGGTCAAGAATTTGTAGAAATAAAAAGAAATTCTTTTTGGAGAGTAGAGAGAAAATTGTTTGTGCTGAAAATTTATATTTATATCGAGAAATTGATAAAATATTAAAAAAAATTTGAACTCTTAAAATTTTTTCGACAGAATCTCTCATAGACTAACTAATTAAAATACAGTATTATAGATTAAAGATTCACTTCTCACATCATCTTACTTTTTTAAAAGAATATGTTTGTTTTTAAATTGTTTTTCGTCAGAAGAACAAAGAGACAATTAAATACTTTTTGAAACAGAAAACCATAAAAAACAATAGGTTCCAATAATTATCATTACAAAACTTATAGAATTCTCTTAAAATCAGTATATACAACACCTCGTCCTCCAATAAGACAAGACAATCAAAAAATACTTACGATATCGTGTCCAGCCGAGCCACCTCGTACGACTTCAGGTGCCATGTACTCGATAGTACCGCAAAACGAGTATGCTCGGCCGTTGTCGCGTTCATGTGGCAGAAACTCTTTACTAAGTCCAAAATC
>JAPYZB010005746.1:0-10765 GCA_030522745.1 Eupelmus kiefferi | reverse complement strand
ATAGATTAATTATGACTGTAGAATAATTTTTAATCACGTTAGACAGTTTGAATTTAGCAGTATTAGATGAAATTTCTCAAGATTTTTTTAATTTCTTGGATTTAAATGTATGTATGTATGACTTTGGTTTATCAACCTGCAGCCTATTTGACCAAGCAAGTGACTTATACCTGTTGCCCATACCTTTTTCCTTTTTCCTATATATATCAAGTGACACTAATTGCCAAACGGACCTCTAAAGGTTGCTACGGCAGCTACAAGCATCACCCGGCATCGTATATATATGTTTTTGATGTTTATGTCACATTCCGTAGGCTTAAACACCGAAAACAAATTCATGTTACCTACCAGGCAGTTTGTCAAGAGCGAAAAATCACCTAAACGATCATCAAAGTTGCATAGGTTACCCGCGGTCACCCATCCAAGTAGTAAAACCGCGCCCAGCGCTGCTTAACTCTGATGATCGGTCGAGGTGCCATTCCGCTAACCCACCAACCTGCCGATTTTTCTTGGATTTAAACGAAAATCCCTGGAGTTTATTAAAATTTCTTGGTATTGATCAAGTTTTCTTGTCTGAACCGAGATTTTTTTTACTGAGCCGAGATTTGTCGGACTGAACCGAGATTTCTTGAGATCTACCGAGAATCTCGACTTTTAATCAATATCTCGTTTAATCTCGCTAAAAACTGTCGAGATAAATCTCATCGCGTCTCGAATACGTTTTGCATACTCTTAAGTAGCGCACGTCATGCTCCTGGTAGAAAATTAACCAGAAATTGGTCAATTGTGTTATTGAGTTTAGCATGTCTTGCCAGATTTTAGTTAATTATTTACCAAGGTCTGATCGCCGTTGCAAAATTTTTATTTAAACGATGAGTGAATAATTATTAATTATCCCTGTAAACACATACTGCTACATAATCATTTGTAATTGACTACAAATACTTCTGATTCAGTTACAATTTTTCCCGTGCTTTGTATGTCACAAAGAATATCCATATAAATATTTAGCCATTCACTAATTTGGCTAGCGAAACAATTTTCACCATATATATTAAAGCGACTAACATAACAAGCTACAAATATTAAAAGGAAAAAAACTAATCCTATATATATAGAATAACAAACCTATTTTGCCATCATCTCCACATCCTGTCGCCTCATTAAATTTCGCTTACACAACCTTACAACTCGCAGAAGTCTGCGAAATATCCGCATAAATTAACGAAAAAGCCAGCGTGCTTAGAACTATATGTGATAACACACAGACATATATACACGCACCTGTCCTGCGGTCCTCGCTCAAGAGTTCAGCGTTACGAGCGCAAAATGTGTCAAGGTGTGAAGGACCTCGCGTGCGCGCGCGTTTCAACTAAATATGCGACCTTGCACACGCATATTACGAAAAAGAGTTCACAAAAATAAATCTTGATTCGATGCGGCACAAGCTGGTCTGGCGTTACGGCGGTAAACAGTCAAGGATCCTACGAATCTTTACTCTGTTTGATGTGGATAACGAGAGCAAGAAAGCGGATGGCCAAGGGAGATTCAGCGGGTGTTTTGCGAATATATGCATTCAAAGAAACCCTGAGACACGGGTCTCCTTATTTTGGCCAAAGAAGACTCTGAAAAAGCTTGAGCAAGATCCATGACACGCATCCGAGACACTCTCCTTGTTAGTATATTTCCAACAAACGATAAAGTTCTTAAGGTTTTTGAATATGAAATATGATTGTTTTACAAAGGCGCCGTATCAAATGAATCATTGTGTGTAAGCTTGAATTTCTTTTTCTTTTTATTTCACACTGTTTTAAAAAAAAAAGCATTTTTTCTTAGTATTTGAAATATTTTTATAAAATTTTTTATTAATAATTTCAGTAAATATCAGATAAAATGTTGTAGAGGAATTTTCAATATATACATATTACTTAAAGAAAAATTAAAATAAAGTATTAAAAAATAAATAATTTTTTTAATAAATAATTTAGTTAAATTAATTATCCTAGGCCAATTTACTCTGTGTCCGAGGCAAATAACTAAATTAAGCGCAGTGATAAGAAATAATTTAGAACATTACACTGTTAAAAGTCCAGTGCCCTTTTTAACACACTTCGTGTGTTAAAAACGGCCCCCACTACACATTTTTTTGTGTAATATGAATAATTAACTAATCGATACAAACAAGTAGAGAAATACACATATTTCATTTTCAATATACACAGTATATGTGTTGCATTGTGTACACATTATTTGTGTAGTTTTTGATTTTACTACACAATATACAAAATTTTTTACAGTGTATAATTATAGATATTAAGCAATTGTTATTATCACAACAAAAATAATCCTTGAATGGAAGAAAAAAAAATGTGAGGAATATAGAAAAAAATGTCATACTTTAATCTAAGATTTTTTATTTTTTTATAATTTGTTTTACACTTATTGACAAATTCTGAAAATCAACATTTCTTATATTCTTTCATTGTTTAAACTAATTTTATCACCATATCAGCTGTTACTTTTATGTTTATTTTATTTACAACGCCCTTATCCTAAAGCTTAAAAAATCTACGTAACATTTTCAAAGCATTTCCTCAAAACTTTATCATTGTATGAAATACCGAAAACCTATTTTTTTTAACTACTAGAACGTCAGTCGGTTTTAATCTGCTGTAAAAATCTAATGTTTTAATAATTTAGAGTTCGGTATATTTTTATTGAAAAATAATGCTAGCAGATTGTTTGAAATGTGCATTTATTTTAAGGAATTAGATCTTTTTCTGTGATAAGTTTTGAATCTAACAGCTTTGATAACGATGATACATCGTTGTATAACTTTAAGAATACTTAGCTATCGAAACGAATCACTAAAATTAAATAAATAAAAAAAAATAATAATAAAATAAAAATTGTGACGATATCTAATGTTATTGCGTTAATCCGATTAACCAATCGCCATCTCTTCTTGTGTTAGTTCTTAATTTAAAACCCATAAGTATTTCTCTTATTCATTAAAACGGAAATATAAAACCTCGTTTCTGGATGATAGTCCAGAACTTCTTGAATGTCCGGTCTGTCGAAATAATGAGCTGAATCGTATGCGATCCTAGTACACAATTTATCGTAAAGCTCATTCGGTAGGTAATCGATCGACAATCGCAACAATTGAGCCATGGAATCTCTGTTTACTCCGTCGCAAAGTATCTGCTGAGTATACAGAGAAAGCGATTCGATACCCATTTCGTAGGCCAACCTAAAGAGAGAAACCCTATTCTCCACTGCCTTATTCACTTGGCCACTGTACACGTAATTTATGGTGTCTTCTATTATTTCGGGGTCGTGCTTGCCGAATTCGAGTTGTGTAACACCTTCTGCTATTGCTTTCGAGATAAGCGAGCTAGCGGCTGCGATGATGGAACGATGTACTTTAATCTTTAAATTATTTGTGGTTACCTCCTGGCTAGAATTTGTAACGCTAGGATTTGTAACGCTAGAATTTGTTGTTACCTCCTGGCTAGAATTTATAACGCTAGGATTTGTAACGTTAGAATTTGTTGTTACCTCCTGGCTAGAATTTATAACGCTAGGATTTGTAACGCTAGAATTTGTTGTTACCTCCTGGCTAGAATTTGTAACGCTAGGATTTGTAACGCTAGGATTTGTAACGCTAGAATTATACCTTAATTTTTCCAGCGTGTCAAAGCTAAGTGAGAAGTCCTTGAACATATCACTTTTCCTTATGTCTAGTAAGGTGTTGTCGAACCAGTTGTTATGCGGCATATAGTTTATATCTATTATTCCGCAGCCACTGCTCTTCCCTATGTACCCTAGATTAGCACCGAAAGTACACCAGATTGTGAGATGTCCCTGAGGTAGCAAGTCATTATGATTCTTGAGTAAGTGGTCAATTTCAACGAAATTCGGCTTGCTGGCACCTCGTTTGATTAATGACGAGGTATCTTTATCTGAATCTGAATCTATCGTCTCATTGAGTTCTTTAAAAGAATGTTTAACTGTATGCCGAATTTTAAGGTCCCCGTTTCGATCCCTGATTGCGCATTGGAAAAATGAGTTTGTGGCTGCAAGATGCGGATAATAAGCTAGTAAGAAAATGCCCAGATAACGCTTGCTATTTTTTTTTTGTTGCGCGATATATTCTTTCATCTTTCCTCGAACCGGTCGGCTCTTGGACTTGCTTTTAGGTGGAGCTCCCAGTTGTGTTACTAGTTTCAGTTGAAAATCTTGCTCCGGCGTGTTAATGGATTCGGAGACTAAAAGTCTACCTGGATTCGACAATTTCACTATTAGCTCAAACTCACGAAATTTCCAGCTGAAATTGGTCTTTAAGTTTTTGACATATAGCATGCCCGTACTACTTTGTGCGTTAGTTATGACTATTCGGATAAAGATCGTCACTGCCACCGTAATGCACGGAATTATTATCGGACATGGCCAACTTTTGCCAAAACTTTTCATAATGTTGCGCTTTTATTTATATTTATTCTTATTAACAACACATTGCAAGAGTCAAGTGCGCTTCATTTTTTTACTTTCTTGGTACTTTTCTACAAAGACTAAACAGCTTAAACGCAGCAAACGTAGAACTTAATCGTGGACTGTTAAAAATAATTATCACTGCTTTGATATTGCTTTTCAATCAAAATCCAAGAGAGTAAATAGAGAAAATTAATCTTTGCGTTAATAAAAAAATTTTACGTTAGCTCGTTTCTTGTTTCATAATTACTAATACTGATCGTAACAGTTTTTTTAGTAACTTATTTCAAACCACTTTTTATACAATCAAATGTATTTTTTCACGAATTAAATCAATAAAATAAAACCGCAGCCTGATAAACAAACACAAATGACTAATGGCCATCTTTTGAAACAGTTTTCAAATATGTCAGATAAAATATGGCTTTCTTTGTGTATTTGTTTCATCAAAACATTTTGAAAGCTATTTTAATACTATCCACATGTAGCAAAACTTTTATATAAGCTTTCCAAAAGATGTTAAAATAATTAAAACTATAGAAAATCAAATTAACAGCTAGAGTGTACATCGATCACGGTGATAAACATCCTTAACATAAATTTAGTTGCCGCCTGTACATATCATGGTATGTAATCATGAATGAATTTATAAAAACCTGGAGGTAAACGTTGTGTAAGCTCGATTCCTTAATACTAAGTTGATCTAATTAAATAGATAAGATATATTCATCCCTCGTGGCGGCTCATAAATTTCTACTTCAACTTGTAATGATAGTTTTGTAGTCATGGTAATCGCTCACTTAAGCTTGCGATAGCACAGTATTTACAATATGTACGAAATAAAATTCAAATTAATTACCTTTTACTTAAGTTTATAATAGTCTCTCTTTTCAGAAGTTACAATTTTAATTAGTTTGTTTAATAGCTTTGTGATATGTTAAAGACTTAAATATTATTTAATATGTTGCATTTGAATATTTATGTACAAATGCTGGCTCCTCAACGAACCGCGCTACTAATATACAATATAAGAAGTCACCGATACTCAGACGTACATCTTATAGGAGACTATAAAGAGACTATGCTTTTATTATATGTATACCTAATTTTAATATTAACATTATTAAGTTATAATCTCTAATTTTTTCTCATGCCTTCTTCAAAAATCTCATCTATTGATTTCAAATGTATATATTTATGCATAGTATAATTATGACTCTTATTCAATTTTTAGTTATGCGTTTGTAGAATATCTTCTACATAAGGTGTACAGATATTTTTTGGTTTTTGATCGTTTAACTATATGCTACTGCCTAATAATTTTTGTTGATTTTGAATTTGTATTTAATTGAATAATAATAATAATTAATTGAATAATTATTAATATTTTACTATTACAAAACTTTCTTTTTGAGAATTTAAGCCCAAGTAAAGAGTATGATAGAAATCTATTCAGGATATTAAACGGAAAGTCAAACATTTATTAGATTATTTGGAAAAATTTTTTTTAAAGACTGAATGTTATACTATACAAGCTGTCTTATCCGATATTTAGAAAAGTTCCACTGATACTTAGCACATAATATAACACCACATTGTTAAGGTACGTGTCACTATTCATATAAAAATTACATATACATTAAGAATGTTAAAGCTTTTTAATAAAGCACAGCACATCTACACGGAGAAAAAATTTCTGTAAAATTTACGAAAATTTCTGTAAAAATTACCAAACTTTTGTAAAGCGGTAACAGACTGTGAAAACCTAAAAAAATTACCAAACTTTTTAGGAAATTTTACTGAAATTTCAACAAATCTTCCTGAATTTTTAGTAAAATTTACAAAAAGTTCAGTAAAATTTCCTAAAAAGTTTGGTAATTTTTTAGGTTTTCACAGTCCGTTACCGCTTTACAAAAAGTTTGGTAATTTTTACAGAAATTTTTTCTCCGTGTATCGGAGTAAGCTTAAACTGTTGTTTTTATTAGGTAGATTATGCTGTAAAAATTTGAGAACGATCGAAAGTAAATTACTTTTTATATCCCGTACGAAATGCGTGTAGAAAAGTATAAAAAAAAGCATTATTTTTGACATATAAAATTGTATACGGTACGTAAATAACTATTTTTTAATTGATACCAAATTTTGAGTGCACATTCTATTTTTTGAAATGAAAAGTTTAAGCCCTAGTTGAAAAGTGTGTCATCTCAGGAACCTGAATTATACACTTTTGAATTGTTAAAGGTTAAAGGTTTCAGAGAATTACTCATATGCTTTCGTACGTGATAAACCGAACGAAAGCATAAGTATGTATGTTTCAATGTATAAATAAAGTATTGCTATATTTAGCAGTGAGCAATAAGGTTAATTTAATTTTTTATATTCTATTTTATAAGTAAATCATTTATTAGTTATAAAAAATGTATATGTACAGTTAATAAAGAAAATTAATAAGAACTAATTATGTTTTTTTACATCTTGAAAATGATAATTAAATAATGTACCAAATTTTAAATTATGAATTAGTTATCTTTTTTTTAAAGGACCGTTAAAAAAAATAGAGTATGATACAAGTGAAAATGTACTATTAATTCGTGTACTTGTATGTGATATAATATTACTTTGATGTCTGTATAACGATACGTTTTCAAAAAATATAAATAAAATAATTTTAGTCTCTTTTATACTTTATTGTTCGTATTTCACTATTAAAGCGAAAATGAAAGAAAAACTAAAGAAACAGATTTTACAATAGTATTATATACTGCAGGAAAAGATAACTTATGGAAAAATGAAATGTTCGTACAGAAGAAAATAATTATTTTTGTAAGATAATTCACAGTTATAAAAACATTAAAAACGCACTTAACGTAATAGTACATCGTTTTTAAAATTTGGTAGATATATACAAATATATACATGATCACAAAAATATAATTTTCATAACATATTTTTATATTTTTCGTAATTTTCCTGGAGCCACATTATCAACTGTGGATAATCAGCTAAAAGCTGACCATAGTTTGGATCACCTGCATAATAGTCTTCATTCTGATTTATTATATAATATATGTGATCGAGTATCCCAGAGGCAGAAAATTCAAGAGCAATACGTGCAGCAGCAAGTAGATTCTCAAGTGTCAAAGATCGGCAGACCATTTCTTCATAGAACTCAGTTAGACCAAGAACTTTAAAAAATGCTGCCATCTTCCACATTTTCAGCAGAGATATGCCTTCCGTATTGTTAACAGTTCCGGAGTACATGTACCCCACTGTGGCCACCATCGCTTCAACGTCCAAGTCATCGAATATTTCCAATCTCTCCAAATCCTTTTTCTCTTTAAGCGCTTTATCTAACATTTCTTTCATAAACTCGCTGCCAGCATACATGATGCTCTTATGGGTGTCAATTCGCACATGCTCTATTATAGTCTCATCATCGTTTTTTTCGCTAAGTAAGATGACAAAATCGGTAAAAACTGTTTTTAGTAACGCCGTCGCGTGGTTCCAATTCGCCTTAGGCGGCGGGTGCTTCATTATTCGACAACCACTCCAAATGTATTCCACCGTTACGAGAGCATTGAACTCGCACCATATCATGAGATGGTCTTTTGCTAGTAAAGTTTTTTTATTTTTCATCAAGTAGTCTATTTTGACGAAATTAGCCACGCCTATGCCGCGGGAGTCTAAATTGTAAATACTGTCCTCTTTCTCCACAATAGTTTCGTTAATTCTATAAAGAACATTTTTGAATGACTTCGTTATTGCTTTCTCCTTTTGATTATTAAGAATCGAACACGTGCAGTACGCAGGCACCTCAGTCTTGTAAGGGTAACTGGCTACTAAGTATAAACCCAAATAAACTTCATCACTATTTTTCATAGGTTTTGGTCGCTTGTTTCGGGCTTTGTGTCGATTATGTCGTGATTTCGACGGACCGGCAGCATCACCAAACTGAACGACCGCTTTCACATTGAATTGGCTGTATGGCGTTTGCATAGCTTTTGATACTATTAACCTTCCCGGTTTTGAAATGCTATGGATTAATTCGAACTCCCTCAATGTCCACGTGAAATTGGTCTTCACGATTTTGGGATTCGTGATGCCCCAACTAGGTATTTTAGCCGTACCCTTGACAAATGTAATTAAAAAAGCGATCGCTACTAACACAGAGATCACATGTTTGGAGATACTAAATAATACAACTTCTTTATCAGAGATTCCCATGATATTTTTTTTATTTTCATTGTACTCACATCAGTATTTTCCGTAACGTGTGTGTAATACTAACGACAACATTGTGGATCTCAGTTTTGGGCTATATCATAGATGACGTATAAGCATACTCTGTACACTAAAACGAAATAAAAATATTAATGGTCGCTCAGTCGTTAATTTTTCAATTAAATTATATGAAATTTAATGAAGGATATTAATCTCTGATAATGAAAGAATTTTATGGGCACGTGTTTCTTGATATACAATTATTAATGCCAATCGTAAAAATTAAAAAAAAATGTTTGCTCGTGTACTCCTAAATCTTAGAATCTATTTCTAGCACATGCAAAGCACACAAAAAATTCACTCATTAGATTTTATTTCATCATTTCAACTCTTATATGAAATAACGGTTAATGATTTAAGGATTTCTTCTTTATTAATATGAATGGTAACTCAATTATTTTCAATAAGAGAATAAATCGTTAAGTTGCTTATTGTCTCTGCACGCGCTTGTGTGTATGTTTATGTGTATGATCTCACATTTTCTTTCCTGGCGTCTCAATTACGATCTGGACTTGTTGACGATTAAATCAGATGAAATCGAATCTCGATGCCTCGAGACTGGGAGGAAACCACAAAGGTGTACATCTATGTGTATGTATTTTATTTATCTTCTTAGCTTACTCTTTCTCGTCGAGACGGTGAGACTGAAGTTCTTTAACAAGCAGGGTTTATCTCCGCTGTGATTGGTCCTCTGTGTATATAAGACCTCTACCTGTTCAAAAAATTACTATTGTTCATGAATTACGTCTACTTTGACCAGCTGCTGTCTGCCTTTAAATATCCAAGCTGGTTGCATCTTGGCAAACTGCTTTTATAGCCTGAAAGATTATTAAGATGGCGCACCTTCTTATCTAACATTTTCTTTTTTTTCGTTCTTCAAACTTTCCATGAGCCGATGATTGCGATCTAAATATATGTAATTGCTCTAGTGCAAAACGATTTAACCTGCTGATAATTACATTCTCCAAAAGGAGCTGTCGGTAGCTGGATAGTAATTTGTAATGTCAGCACCTGAAGATCGGACTCGAGGAGGTCAACAGCATCCCAAGTCTGACGATCCTATAAAATCACTGCAAGAACAAGTAATGTAAAATGTAACCAGAGCTGTCTGTTTATCTTTATTGGATTAGGCTACTTTCAGGCGAGGTGGAGTACCCAGATAAACTAATTTGATTGGGGCAATTGCACTTGAACTTTTGATTTGTTAATAGTAAAATTTTATAAAATAGTATATTATAATAAAATTTGATAGTAGTTTTAATTAATGGACATGTATCCAATCGATGTTTACGGTTTATTTAAGAAAAAACGCAAATTGCTTGTCACATAATTGTTAAAATTTCTTTCGCATAATATAATCAAAAGACAATGCTTTTGATACGTTCAAATAAAATCAGCGTTAAACATGTTTTCATTATAGTATTATAGAAGTTTTAATCAAAGATAATTATCTAATTAGACATGCATGTAACGCCACATGACTTACTTTAAAAATTTAGCTTTTAACGATAAATACCTCTTATTTAGTAACGCTCGGTAATTCATAACACACGAACCATATCAAGTAAATTGTGATCAAAAATAATTTTCAGTAAGAGCCGTTAATTACATTATTTCGTTTAATATTCTATTATTCTATCTATTCTCAAATATTCTATAAATTTGATAGAAATTCGCTCATTTGATTCAACAGAACATTTAATTAATTCAAACAATATACGTGTCAAATTATATATCCGTAATTAAAAAAAAATATCTTTTGTATGAATATTTTTTAATAACCCCGAAAATTTTATATTTTTGATTTTTTTTTATATTTTTATTATATTGTTTTTATATTCAAAAAAAATTCTAAACAAGCATATTTTTGAAAAAATATTTGAAAGAGCTCTCAGACCTTGGGTGGGATTGAACCCACACGACCTCGAGAACGGAAAGCGTGAACCTTGCCAAGTAGGGTCACCGAAACATGTTACGCCTTATGATTCGA
>JAPYZB010005743.1:0-10858 GCA_030522745.1 Eupelmus kiefferi | reverse complement strand
CATTTCTCGAGCTCATCATCAATCGAAAACAAAGGCCACCCGAAATCCCATCAACATCACCCGGCCTCTAATTTCCTCCAGCTCCAAAATCCTTTCCAAAACACCCGTATCACCGTGTCGTTATGTTATTTACGACGCGCGGCGCGCTCCATTATTGCCTGTCCGCGCATTATATTATTTCGGCGCGCGCTCCGTACGCCGATGTATAACGCGAGAGGCGGACGCGCAAGCACAAAAGGGGAACATTAACGAAAATGTCGCGTGCTCCTCCGCGGGAGCGGATGTGCTTTCGATTGACTTTTGGCGCGCGTTTGCGCTGTTTTATGTACCCGTGCTCACAGTATTTTCGCAGCTAAATTTCGGGACGGCGTGGGCGAAATTATTGGGGCGGCCGAGCGACAGCCAGGAGCGATTTTCAAGGCTACTGATGAGTTATTGGTTGGTAAGGGGGTGATGTGGGGGTTGGAGAGTCGAGATGGCTGTCGGTCGGTCGCGGTCACTTGTGACTTTATTCGGAATGTTATAAGACTGATTATTGAATTACGCTATTATTTATGTATGTTGTGGAACTCGAAGGCATTATTATATGAGTTGCGATTGCGTAATCTTAATTGTGTGGACAAAAAAATGTGTATGGGTTTCTTGATTTGTGATTCCGTTTTTGTTATTGATTTTTCTAAACGAGCTTTAATGTCGAGCAAAATTGCGATAAAGAAAGTATCGAAAAATAACGGTAAAGATAAGGGAACATCTTTCGATCTAAGGCATATCGACTCCTTCATATGTATAACTGCGTCATCGAAAAAAAATAAAACAAAAAAATAACCTGGAAATCATGTCTGGATAAAATGCGAACGAAAAAGAACGCAGCGACACGTTTCTGTATGTACCATCGTGTAATTTCATTATATTGTACGGAAAAAAACAAGAGAAGAAAAGAAACTCATTTAAATCGTCCTTGTCTTTTTGTCACGGTGTTTCTGATAAAGAATGGAAAATGAAAACAAATAAACAAAAGAAAAATTTCATGGTATATTTAATCTGTCATTAAACTATTTATTGTCATATTGTAAAACTCCGCAATAGATATATATTGTTCCTATACATATACGTTCTGTTTTATACCCAAAATGATGATTCGAACAAAGAAAAAATAATAAACAACCACTTTTTGTCGGCTATATCTTTCTCTCTGGACTGTATGATTGAATTCTCGAATGAAAGCATGCCATTCTCTTTCTCTCTCTTTTTCTCTCCCAATCTACACATCACCTTATTTCCCCTCTCCATACATGTAGGACCACCAAGGTTGGATAAATATTTGCAGCTGGAATTCGAAAATCAGCCACTGAGGAATTATGTTTCGAGAGACTCCGCCGAGCGAGAGTTGAATTTCTTTTGGACAGAAAGTCAGGGGTATAAGGAGTATATACCTATGTTGCAAAGCTGAAATAATACGCTCGTCTCTCTGGAAACGAGGCGAGCTCGTCTGATTTTAGAAAACGATACTTCACGTATCTGACGCTAACGCGTAGGCGGCTCCCGAAACTTTGTAATGTTATCTTGTATAATTCATTTTTGTTTGGAGTGCGCCGTTAGCTATCGGTTAGTCATTGTGTTTTGGCTTCTTATTTTAAAATTGAATTATTTTCGGATGGATGCTCGTTTTCTCAATAGGCAAACAGTTTTGACCTTTTTATCATTTATCTTGAAGAATTTGTGTTTGAGAAACGATTAATTCAAAAGTTATAAGAAATAAGTCTGAATTAAGTATTTTTGGTTCAATATTTCTTTTAGATTTTATATGTGCAGTCGAAGCCCGATAATAAATAATAGACTGGTATCACTTATTAAACATTGTGAGAACTATTTACATGAAATTATTAAGTGTTTAATTAAGTATTTTTGGTTAAATATTTCTTTTAGATTTTATATGTGTAGTTGAAGCCCAATAATAAATAATAGACTGGTATCAATTTTTAAACATTGTGAGAACTATTTACATGAAATTATAAAGTGTTTAAATTGCCTTAAATTAAATTATTTTTTGTTTATGCAGTTAAATATAGTCTTGTTTGAAATTATTCAAAATTCGAAACGTTGTTATATTGATTCATAACAGAAATACTAACGAATGATGATGAACCATTTGTGGCATCAAGTATGTACACGTACCAACTTAAAATTCTTCTGTTGATATAATGTTATATTAGCATACAATTTTATTATTTTTTAATTCGTTCTAAATTTTAATTATTTAAATATTTCCTAATATGTACAAGTTGCTATAAAAATAGTAATTGAATATCTAAAAAAAAGCATTACACAATAGTTCTGATAACACGATATTATTACATGATGAAAAATTGCCTATTAAGTATTAATATAAGTAATTTTTTTTTAAAGTAAATAGACTTGCAAGATAGAAAAATATCCTAAGTTTGTAGCAAAAATTAGTATAATTCAACTGAATATTAATGACAATTATTTATAGTAAATAGTATATAAATATAAAATATTACTAAAGATTTAGTAAATATTATAGTAGTAAACTCTATCAATTTTTTCCATTTTATCCGTTTGACCCATGTTTACACAAGACTGTACTACAATTTAACACTTTTATTTTAAAATTCTTGGCACAATAACAAAAATTATTTATATTATTTTCATAAAATCTTTTCTCCAGGATAAAATTTATCTGAGACTCAAAAATATAAATGTATCCAAAAACTTCTACACGATTAATGATGTATAACGACGGTAGGAGCGAAAGTGTAAAAGGTCCATTAGTATCTGTGCAGATACTTTTTCATTTTTTTTTATTTTAATTTTCCACTATTCTAAAATTATATTAAAATTTTATTATTTATAAAGTTTCTAACGAACCTTTTTCTATAAAGGTTACCTCATTGCCAAATCATTAATTCGAAACAAAACCCTTACTAATTTTCAAAAATAAACAGCCAACCCAAAAAGTATTGCATAATTGAAAATAAGGCCCTCTATTTCCAGAATTCGCAAGAGCTCGCAATACCTCTTAATCCCGCATCCTCCAGCCGACCCTTCATATAAAATCAAACGAATAAAACATCGTTCTCGCGCTCGACGAGCAAATAAGCAGAAGCTCCCCCGCACAAAACCACACTGAAGGCGATCCTCCCTAAATCACGTCCTCGCCGAGCAAACAATCCATCATTACTCGCAATTTCGGCGCGTCCCTTCGCCCTTAAATAAACAATGCCGAGGATAAGTGGTTGCTCAAGCGCCTCTTACATTTTCACGACGACTCGCCAACTTCTTTTCTTCCTTTCCGCGCCCCACGCGATCAAATATTCAGAGGCCCCGTGCGAGGCCGGAGATCGATCGGCCCGAAGTATAGACGCACGTTTTTGTCGCGCGGAAACAGTTACGCAAGCGATAAAAGCGAACTTGTACTTTTTTCGAGAGTATCTTTTTGCTTTTTGATTGATAAAGGGAAAGACGAGAGTTGCCGTGCGTGTTGTTTTAGGACGTGGGGGAGAACGGTTTTTTGCAGGTAGTCGCGAGTTTTGGTGCTATTTGTTCAGGCTGTGAGTTTGATGTGGAGTTTCGGGAGTCGCGAGGGTAGCGATTCGCGTTTGCTTTTCGACGATCCGAGAAAAAGTAAAAGGTTGCTCTCCCCTAAAGTAGGTACAAAACGTGGAGTGACATATTATATATTTCTCTTAACGACGAGTGCGAAAAGAAGATTATTATTTATAACCCTGTTCGTAAAACCAGCACTAAAATTTTAATTTCACTTTTTTCCACATCATCGGAGCGCTTTGATGACGCTCTGATCTTGACACTTTAGAATATGGGTCATCCATTACACGTGTCCCACTTTTTTTCCAACGACTCATTTAAACTTTCCGCACTACACCTCTGGGAATCGCTCGGTATTAAAAAAACAGAGCGAGAGAGATAGAAACTGATTCATTAAGTGCGAAATAATTCATAAAGGCGAGCGCGCGGAGTCATTCCGGCGAATAATCCTCCCATCGTAAAGCAATCCATAAAACATCTCTCCCCGCGAAATTCCCGATTCATATCTCCCGAAAACTTACCTCCTGGTCCCCCCTCCACCCGCGCGCTTTTATCGCACGCATATAACTAATAGCAACAAAAACCATCTCGACCCGGGCGCGTCCAGCGACACGGATCGCCAATAAATATAAGAGATAAGGAATATAATTTCGTGCAGGAGCGCTGCACTGTATTTATCGCTTATATACGCTCTTCTCGTCTCTGGCAAAAAAGAAAAATGGCGGCAGGAGGAAGAGGAAAAAAAAACAATTTTCTCCCGCTTCTGTAACGGCGGGTCATCGGCGTTAAGACGTGAGCATAATATCCCCGGCCCCGGCTCATAAATACATCCCGACACCTAAATCAGGGAGAAAAATGTCCCGAGGGCTGGTGTTAAGAGGGTGTCGATGCCGCTGCGGTGCTGAGGAAAGAAGAAATAATCGCTGAGCGCGTGCTGCTGCACAGCTGATCGTTCGGCGATTTTCGGAGTCTTTAGGGAAGCTGGCGCGTTATATGCGCGTTTAAGGGAGATAGGGATGCACTGCGATTGATGCTGATTTGATATCGAGGGGATGCTGAGTGCTCTTGTTTGAGTTTAGTTTATGAAGAAAAAAACTGCTGGCGGGGAGCTGCCGTAAGCGTTTGTCACTTTTTATTGCTTCCTTCCTTTTTTTATGTGGGCGATTTATTGAGGTAGTAATATTGACATCGGTATATCATTGTTTAACAGTCCTTTTGAATTATCCGTTCTTATTAACGATCGGTTTTATTTTATTGAAATTTTAATACGTAAGATTATCTATAATCGTTTCTTTTATCGTAGAAATCTCATATGCCTTTAACTCAACCTACAGCCATATTCAAAGTCAATTTGTAACACAGGCAGCTCCGAAATCGAACGAACGCTACATTTAACCCGACCGATATCCAAATTACAGCCCGCCAGCTATGATTTATATAATCACCGCGCAAACACATTCGTCGGGCCGGCATTCCTCTATCGTATGTAACAAAATTTCCCTCGCGCTTCAGCTGCAAAATATAATTGCGCATACATACGCGCGCCAACCGTGGAATGGAAATTACTCAAATCGGACCAGAGGCAGTCGATACCGAGCATATTAATGCCCTCGAATTGCCCTTTGAATATCGCGCGCGAGCGGCTCAATTATCACGCGGCGAAACGAGCGCCTGGGCGCGTTATTTGAATAATCATTAATTTTCTTCGGCCGGAAAATAGACGGCGATTAAAGTTTATTAACGATCGGGTTCGCGTGCAGTTCTTGGAGCTGGTGTCGAAACACGTGGGTGTACTTACAGGGCTCGCTTGTGTACCTAATCAAAATTATTCGCGTGTGGATTTTCGTTTTAATGATGTTATTTGAATTGTTATTGATTTTGCGTGTTTGGGGGTGGCTGGAAATGCAGTATCGAGAACGTAAAGTTGGAAAGTTTGCTCGGTAAATTAGTGTTTGTTTCGAAAATCTAAAATGCTTGTAATTTTCAGCTTGACCGAAAGTTGGATAATTTACTTATTTGTTTAGGACTGTTGCAAAAGCGTAATGTACTTCTGAATTTGCTAATGCGGATATATTTAAGGGATTTTCATTAACGCAAATTGTTCCTTTGGGATGTGAGTAGGTTCAATTAATTAAAGTGGAAAGTGTATATGTTAATGAAGAATTTCGGCTTCATACATTTAATTTTAAGTAATAGATAAAATTATTAATGTTAACTCCATTTCCTACATTGAAAAAATGTGAACTACGTGAGAAGAATTCTTAAAGTTGAACTTCTTGAATATTCTGAGTGTCGATTAGAAGAAATCGCATGAAGTCAGTCTTAAAATAGTCAAAGTGAAAAGGAATTTTTTTAATTTTAACAGTAAGTAATATAAAGTAGGACCATACAATTTCTAAATTCATACTGAAGTATTATACACAAACAAAAAAGTTAATTTAGTTCTTTATTTAAATTTCAAATCCAAATCAGTATGAAAATTGCTTTAATTTTCTCAATGCAGTAAAGCCCGATTAAATTTTCACGTGCACTTAAAAACGGTCTTACCAGAGCCAAACCTTTACTACTCGCGCATATTCATGCTTTCATCCATTCCAGCTGCTTTGAATAACTTTTTAAAACCCAGCCTTAAAATAAATATCACCCACGCACTTCAGAATCCACCTCCAACCCTCTCGTAGAAAATTCAACGCGTCCCACATCTAGGAGCGTCCTTCACGGAATACCCAATCGACGATAAACGCACCACCAAAATATTCGGCCTCCTCTCTGCATAACCAGCCATTCTCGCTTACGAAACGCGCGTCTAAGCATCGAGCTTTTACGCGATGCATCCCCTTCACCCACATTCTAACGACGCTGCTGTATGTATCCTCGGCGCAGCAGTTTCGTCTTCGATCCAACCGAGGCACGCGCGCGCAAACAAGTCGATCATCAGCCTCGCTTCTGTAATCCAGCCCGATAAACAAGCCATCCGAGGAGCTTGCAAGCTTTGATCGGAAACGCGTAACGACAGGCGGCCGGAAAGATATACTCGGCTTTCTCTGGGAGCGTGAAGTGCCTCTTTCCGAGACGCCGGATGGAATTGTGGAAGTTTCGTGCGGGTAATTGCGGGAAAAGTTGCGCTTTCGCGAGGATCTCGAAGTTATCTCGCGGCTGGGTAACGAGATTGGAGATAGCGCTTGAGATATGCGCTTTTGTGGGCGTGCGGTGTGGAAGAGGGGTGAAACTTTATTTTTGGAGGTTTGGAGGGCAGTTGGGTCCTTGGACGCTTGGAGGATGGGGGAGACGTATCGGGAGCTTATTCGAGATTGAATGCGACTGATTAAGAGGGAAAATTAAGATTTATCTGCGAGAGTAAATGCTGAGTTGGTGAAGAGTTAGGTGTTTTGGTGCAGTAAAGAAAGTTCGATGTAGGACGATTCTCACGCAGAAGATTTTTATTTTTGAAAGTAAAGTAGTAAAATAAATGATTCCGCAATTTTTATTAATCTGTTAAATTGACTGGAATAGAATGAATACAATAAAAGTTTCAACAATGAGTAATTTCTAAATGTTAAAAAAATGCTAACTTTTTTGCTCGTTCTAAACTTATTTAAATTGAATAATATTATTTTTCAGCAGAAATAATAAAAGTTTCAGCTTCACTGGAATTTCTAGCTCTAAAAATAAAGTATCGGCTATCGTTCAAATCTGAATCTCCTCTGAAATCTATGTATGGAAAATCGGTCACTTCACACTGCGTATAATTCGGGGTTTGCAATTTTTTCCATCCCATTCGAATCAGGCCAAAGTAAAGGGGGAGTTTCTCGTTTTTTGCATGTATATACGTGCGATTGGAGTGACGGGGAAAGAACCACGAATGGGAAATCTTCGGGCTTTTAATTAAAACTTCGCGCCTAGGTGGAGGTGAGCCAGAGGAACAAAAAACCAGGGAAAAATTGAAAACTCACGGTGAAGAGAAAGAGACCGATAATTCGAATTCTACTAGACTTGGGGCTTGGATAAGAAAAAGAGAAAAAGTATAAGAGAAGAAAGACTAAAAATAAAAATCAAAATAGTGAATTTGAGTCTTTGTTTTTTTTTTAAACTTTTCGTTTTTTGAATCTTTCTGTTTATTATTTATGACCAATCAAGTAAATTCAATACAATTTTTATTATTAAAAATAAAAATTTTCTAATTTTTAATTGAAATAGTTTCTATGCATTTAGATTTCATTTATGCATACACCTAAAATTACAACTTACTATGCTACTGTCTGCTAAAGTAATCTTTGCTTGTGGCTTACATGAATATTACATAGGCTAAAATGCACAGTATGAAAATCGGACATTTAACACTACTTTCTTTGTTTTAATATTCATAAGCAATAAACTTTATTTATTATAAGAGAACGTTAACGGTTTTTAGTATTCAAAATTTTTGATTTGAATAAATAAGAAATGAATAATTTTTCAAAAACGTCCAAATAATTTTTTTATTTATATCATTAATATTTCATTATGAATATTATTGCATCACACGTAACATCTAATTACTAAATCTATAATAACAAGATAAATAACTATCATTACATTTGAATGAAATATAAAAAACATACTATACACAGTAGTTAGATATGTGTATGGTCAGCCGTAAAGGTTCGCTGTAAAGGTTCGTATTAGTGGCTTATAAGTGGGAGGAAAAGGTACTACCATTGGCAGGACTGGTTTAAAAACTAAAAACTATTAATAATGCATTTATATCTGAGAATTAATCTTTTTTTATTTAACCGTAAATGTAAATTTATTTATTATACATTAGCATGTTTTAAAGTAATTAAAGTTTATAAATACTTAAACTTCATTTATTTTCATTTTATAAAGCCATAATTTTAAGAAAAAATTTAAACGATATAGCGCGGAACATTTAAAAATTTACAATTTTATATTAATTAGATAATATTTATTAAAAATAAAATTAAAAAGTTAGTAGAAACAAATGTTTGTATAAATATAAACAATACAAAAATTCTGCTTGAATTTGACTATAAAAGAGTTCCAAACAATACAAAGAAATCCTTAAAGCGGTAAAATTTTGTAGTAAATTATAAGAAAATCAGAATGAAACTTTAATTTTGTAAGTCATTCTTAGACATTTGATTAAAATATGACTTCACCAATCATTTCTAAAAATAATTCTAAGCATTTTCATCCATTGTTAAAAAATTTTTAAAGTATTTTTCAATCCAACATATGTTGAAAAGTAAGTCGAAAGATTTAATAACTTCAGGTCACTCAAAAAGACAAAGAAACGGTAAGATTCCAGAGTCTTTAAGCATTTACATTTCCAATTTACTTCAGGATAAATATCCCCAAGAATTTCACTCGACAAACTCTTAAGTTTATTTTAATTTCAAAGCGTTATCACATAGCTGCTTACACAGTAGGACTTACTTTTCCTAGCAAATGTTTTATTAAATTAAAGCGAAGCCAGCATGCAAGCTTACTTACGTTAGTTCCTCGCGAGCAGACAGCACTGGAAACTCCCTTTGTGCTCTCTCGTGAGAAACTTGCGAATATGTACAAGCATATGCTTCGCACGGAGCTTTAACTGGCGTAATGTACTTAGGGTCCCGTGTGCTCCAAGAAATTTTCAAGGAGCACAGAAGCTCGCTTTGGGGAATTCGCAATGTAAATGGTATTATTCGTTGTAAAAGAGCTCGATGGCTCTAAGGAAGATTGATCACATCTGAGAATGTGCGAATTAAGAAGATGATGTGTTTATATCTGAAATCCCTGAAAAGTGATTTGAAGTAATTTAAAATGAAATATTCTTTTCAAAAATGGAATTATTTTGGTAATAATACAGTTAATAAATGACATTTTTTATTAAAACTCTTTTAGCAAACAAAACACCACAAATCAAATCAAACAATCATGCAAAAACCACCAAAATAAACAACAGCTCCATAAAAATCTCACCAACCAACAATCCTCTCCTCCACACATCCATCACCCGAAAGCACCTCTCCAAACTCACCACCTTACTTAACATCAAAATTTCACCTTCTCCATCACACAAGCCACTCTACATCAGGCCATAAAGCTCGTAAACGCATCAGCTGACTGCTATCCTCGTTCTTCGTCTGTTTCAGCAGGTCGACGAGTGCGACGCGGCAGGCCGCGGCTAGGCGTCAGAGGAGGCGGCAGGCAGCTCCTGCCCTCGACCCACGGGAATTCGCCCTCGAGGGGCGACTGGCTGCCGCTCGACATGAGGACGACGCCGCCCTCGGCCGTGCCCGCCTTTCGCGGCTTCGACGACAGCGTCTCGTCCGATGGAGTGGTGAGTATTGCTCTGCTTCTTTGATTTTTTCCTTTTTTTTGGGTGTTTTGGGTTGGAGAGGGGGGCGGAAATTGAAAGTGATGGATTGTGAGATGAAGAGGGACGGAGGGTCGTGTTTTGCTGTCTTTTTTGGAATTTGTAGCTTTTGGGTGGGTTTTGATTTTGGAGTGCGGTGTTCGGGTTGTGGAAGTCCGGGGGTTCGGAAGGGAGATATGATAAAGTGTGGTGAAGGATACTTATGAATTAAAAATGTTTGAGGTGTGATTTTGGTAATAGTTAATGTATAGAGACAGTTGACACTTTATTGTAGTGGTTTTTAGAGTGGAATTTATTCAAATAAATATGATGATTAAATGCAGTTGTATTTTAAGTACTGATTAAATTCAACTGTATCATAATGAATGGAGAAATGTGTTGTGTGTATATTGTTACAATGAATATATGAATTGGTAACTACAAATTGACAGTCCTACAAGTATGTTAACAATTTAAACTTGACTAATTTAATTCAGTTCTTTCAGTTTTTTTAAGACTTTTCGTATTAACATGATCATTTATGATTTATAATTTACAAGTATACTTATTATTAATAAAATAATAATTTTGAAAATGCAAATCTTCTAAATCTTTATATCAGAAATGCAGTCATCTTACCCGCTCGAAACAATAAGTCAACACTAACGACTCAAAACTCCTCGAGCACCTCCAGCCGAGTAAATCCCCTTTCCTCACTATCTCCCGTAAACCGCATAAAAGACTGGAGTATCAATTGGCCGTGAGTCAAGCCGCTCTCCAACTCGCGACCGAGCGAAAGATCCGATCTTATCGCCCGACCCAAGAACGAGAAAAGTTAGCCCACCGCGACCGATGAAAAGTATAACTTCCGCCAACTCTTCCCTTACCCTCTCCGGGAAATTTAACTCGAAAACAAGTACAGAACTCGACAAGGCAAAAAGCTCGGCGCTG
>JAPYZB010005737.1:0-10485 GCA_030522745.1 Eupelmus kiefferi | reverse complement strand
CGTGTTGCCCAACAAAAATTAAGCGTTTCGCCCCGAGCAGCTAGCATGGGCTCGTCAGTAAGGCGACTAGCTGCTCTACCTCAGACGCTTGCCGAGAGACGTTCACTCGGACTTTTGAGTATTGAGGGCTTCGAATTCTAGAGTAGAATCCGATATGCCCTCTCGTGGTGTAAGCACCAATCTGGACTAGATGGAAAAGTCAGGTAGGCCTCAATACTCAAAAGTCCGAGTGAACGTCTCTCGGCAAGCGTCTGAGGTAGAGCAGCTAGTCGCATTACTGACGAGCCCATGTACTGACGAGCCCATGCTAGCTGCTCGGGGCGAAACGCTTAATTTTTGTTGGGCAACACGTATCTAAGCTTCCAAACTAGGAGGATAATACGTGCTCTGTCCTATAGTAAAAATCAACATCTTTTGTTTCGTTAATGTAGACCGCTTTTTTCCTTTTCTTGAAACAAAGCACCACGAACGTTAAAGTCTTTCTTACAAAATTTATGTTTGCAAAAGTCCCTTTACAAAATAGGGTCTTAATGTACAATAACAAGTATATAAAGATAAAATACTACTAAAAAGTAAATGCATATAATTTCTTTAGATGTATTCATCGCTTTGCACAAAGAAAATTATAATTACAGTCAGTCAAATGTGCAGTTGTAAAAATTTGAAACAATCGTTGCTACTGCACCAATCTTGATAATTTATTTTATTTTTATAGCTATCATTACTGTTAACATTGAACAGTTCTTTCTCTGAATGTTGGAACATTATTTACCTTTATAATATTGTTAACCATAAATTTTTTATTATTTTTATTATTTTTTTACGTAAACTTAAAACATTGAAAATTGCATTGCGTCTCGGGAACAACATCATCGTCAAAACAAAACGCTGGACATAGGAACCTTCTTTAATTATTGGAATAAATTATGTAGCCTTCCATGTTAAATAAAAATTTCATTTTTTTCTAGTTTTCGAAAAATTTATAATTTAGTTTTAAAACATAAGCCGAGATCATTTAAAAATTTACAAACATTTTAAAAAATATCTTATAAAATATTTAACTAAAATTTCGCGCCAGCTAGTCCAAGCTCTTCGAAAGAGTAAAAATCTTAGAATATTCTGTACGAGCTTTAAAGTTAAATATCAAGAAAATTTTAACTTAATGAACAAAGTGACTCTTAGATGCACTCTGTAAAGTGCAATTTGTAGAAGTATAGAATACTTTCGAGTCACAAATATATGATCAAAAATATTATAGAAATACTCGGCTTGCCACAAGTAAAAAATTTCCGCTTAGATACACTGTATTTTGTATTTCGTTTAAAAGTACGCCATATATTCGAGTTAGCGCTAGATAGGTCGAGCTTTCCGAAATAGTAGAAATCTTCGAATAGACGGTGCGAGCTTAGGGGTTCAATATAAAGAAGATTTTAAGTTAATTAACAGAGCTCCACGCAGCATAGCTAAACGCTAAGAATTATTTTTTTAATAAAGTACGCTATACTTTCGATTTAGCGACAGGCAGACAAAGCTTCCACAGATAGTAAAGTTCTTAGAAATGCCGAAGCGACCTGTTAGCTGCGGCTAAGACATATTTTAATGTTGGGCTATATCTTCAAATCATCGCCAGGTAAGCAAAGCTCTCCGAAAGAGTAGAAATTTTTTAATAATTCGTGGATGCTTAAGACATAAACATCAAGCACATTGTCACTTGGTAATAAAGCGCTGCATAGCGACATTTAAAATTATATGCAAGTTAAAATTATGCATTATTATATTTATTTAATGATACAATGAAAAGTATAAATTTTTAGAGCCACGAGTGCGTTATAAAGTAGTTAAATATTTTGAAGAGTAAACGGAGTCCTTTCAAATGACCTATTTAGGGTAAAAAATGATTGATTTTTCCAGCTGCAGAAATGGTTTTTAAAAGCCAAAATTTTCTAAATAACCTTGAAATTATCATTTTGCTCTTTTTTTCGCGCCCTTGTTACATCGCTGTGAAAAGACTCTAAAATGTCGTTTTTCAGGAATTCCCGCCAGCAGTCGTATTCCGATCAGCGGGAAATCAGTCGCCAACATGGTGCGGCATTTCCAGAATACGAACCCAGATAATCTGGAGCCGTGGTCACACCGCCCCTGTTTAATCATCATATACTTCATTTGGAAGCAGTAAGTATAAATATACCACAAATGCGGTTAGATTTTGTCTTGCCGGCCGCGCGCTCTGTCTATTTTTCCGGGGCTGACCAAGCGCCTGACTGCGCTGTTTCAATGGATTGCCCTGCCCAGCAGGGACATGTTTATGATTTATATACATATCCCCGCCAGGCAGGAAAATCCATTGAAACTGCAAAATCAAGAAGGCTCACGGCCGATTTATGCAAGTGTTTGAGTGTAGAGGAGGGTTTGTCTCGCTCCATTTGGTCGATCGTAGATGGGCGATTATTCAACGAAGGAATCAAAGAGCAGACTAGCTTCAGAGATCTATACGATGTCTCTGGGCACCCTGCTCTTCGATCCCTTCGTTGAATAATCGCCCATGTCCGATCGACCGAAAGGAGCGACACAAACCCTCCCCTACACTCAAAAACTTGCATAAATAGGCTGTAAGCCCTCTTGATTTTGCGGTGCTGACCGAGCGCCCGATTGTGCTGTTCCAATGAATCTCCCTTCCCGGCGGGGATATTTATATAATTTACACACTGAGACAAATGCCCTGGGAAAGGTTATGTTTCAAGGAAAAATTACTATAATTTATACTAAACTTGATACATACTCGACTTATAACAAATTTTAATACAACCGTAACAAAAACTATGTAACGTAGTAAAAACTGATAGAAACCTAGCAGAAATTAATAGTTTTATAGAAATTTTTATCAGAATATCATGATGATATCCACTTTGATAAAATTATAGCAATTTTTCCTACAATTCGTTTTATAAATATAACAATATATTTTTTATTTCTTTTCATCCGGAAAGATGAGACGCGTGAGTTGTTTCGCCAAATAAGGGATAGGGCTCAATCAGAAGAGTTGCCGGCACCTATGTCGTACAAGGAAATGAAATTTCTTTGCAATCAATTTGTTATTAATAAGGGGATCGGCATCCCGGATGTGAAAAAGGGCGATGTTGCGAAATTGAAGCCAGAACAGTTGGCGAAAATTCACGCCATATTCAAGAGAGACAGGATGCGGCAGGAATGTTAATCCATATTCCTGTTCCCCCAGCTGTTTGATCTGACGAAGGTGACGGAGAGGAAAGAAGCAAACATAAGATTGCTCTTCCTCATTGAATTGTACCTATGACTGCCACGGTGCCTCTGTTATCAAAATGTACAAATATCTCCGTCTTAGACAGAGATTCTATGAAACGTGTAATATTTAACATTTACTTTGCAGCGCACTCGTCAGGTCGACAATAATTCCTGAGGAACTGCTACAAATAGCACCGTACCAGGTCGCTAACCCTCGTCGCCGCAACGCAAAAGCTCCACATAAAGGCACGCAGGAACCCGCGCAGGAGGCGCAGGAAGGCGCGCAGGAAGGCGCACAGGAACCCGCACCGAAAGCGCAGGAAGGCACGCAGGAAACTGCTGAACCCGCGCCGTTGCGGCACGAGCCAGCTCTGCAAGTGCCCCACAAGCAGCAAGCGCCATGCTTGCCAGTGTCTTTGAGCGACCCCGACCTCATAGAAGACACGAAAGATGCCTTCCTTGTGCCAAACGGGCCGCAGGGCGTCCCCCTGCCAGACGATGATTTTGAAATGGTGCCGATTAAGGACGCTGTTAAGCATGCATATCCCTGGATGTGCCAGACGTAAGTAAATCGTATATGCGTAGTTATAAAAAAATTCATTGTTTAACTTTATACTTATCTAATGTTTATTTTACAGGAGAGCAGGTCAGCTGAAGATGCTAAAGCCAATGGGTCTGAAGGCACAGGTGACCTCCCTTCTGCGTTAGGAAATTACTGCTATAGAAGAGCAGCAAGATGCCGCATCACAATTGGTTTTAGCGGAGGAGGATGCGAAGGAGCCAGAGGAGGATGCAGAGGTAGATGATGAGGCGGTAGAGGCGGGCGACGAGTCAACGGTGAAGGGCGCTATGGGCCCAGAACGGCCTAAAAAACGAAAGAGGGGGCCGAAGCCGACGAAGCAGGAGACGCAGAAGCCAGTAATTCCCTCCGGTGCATATATCTTAATAAAATGGAATAAGCGTCCTTACTGGCCGGGCCAGTTAAAAGGGAGAGAGCCCAAAACCGGAAAATTAATCGTCTCCTGCTTCGTCAGCAGCGAGAGAAAGGATTACGTTGTAGCCAAGTCAGCAATTTCCGATTATGATTATATCAAGATGGTGCAGCAATTGCATGACCTCAGCGCTAAGCGATTCATCTCGGAAAGCAAGTCCCTCGCTGAATCAATCCAGCATGCAGAAAATTACATAAAGGACCGCCCGGAAGAGGGTGAAATAGCTAAAGCCGCCCTAGAAACAGCCACAGAGCCCAAAGAAAAAGTCTAGGATAAAGTATTTGTAAACTTAACATTAGATAAAATAAATAAACGTATGTTATAATTGTTGTTTATAATGTAAGTGAAAACATATGTGTAATAAGTGTTTGCGGTGTAGTGGCTCCGTTTGTATGCTCTCTCAACGGCCACATCGCCGCGGGCGATCGATTCGAGGACGGCTGTAAAGCCCGACCGGGACCTCACAGTCTACGGATAAAAGCCAGGATTAATTTCGTGAATCACCTGTCCTGGAGCTCAAACGTTCGACGATCACGAACGAAGGTGCCGAGAATCTCGGCGATCATTTGCGACTCGACGCTCTAAAAATCGTCGTCGGTCTTCGAGCCCGCGTTAAGAAGCTCAGATAAAAGTGACTACAAGCTCCTGCGTTAGGACCGTAGCTACAACACGTAGAAGAGAAAGAAAAGTCGTACTTCTTACTGATAATACTCTTCGACGTATTGTAGCTATACGGTCCCAACGCAGGAGCTTGCATTCTATTTATTCTGAGCTTTTTTCCTCGAGCTCGAAGACCGGCGACGATTTTTAGAGCATCAAGTCGCAAATGATCGCCGAGATTCTAGGGTACCTGCGTCCGTGATCGTCAAACGTTTGAACTTATTAAATTAATCCAACGTTAAAGCAGCTGCAATCTCCTGTGCTGCCAGCAGAGGCTTGAACACGCAAGAGTTTTATCAGTGAGAGGTGCGACTGCTTCTACTCTTTTGCGTGATGTAAACGCTACCGCAGCACAGTAGATTGCAGCTGCTTTAAGGAAAGCTGAATCCAATGAGCTCAATGGTTGGCGACAATCACGAACGTAGGTGCTGAGAATCCCGGCGATCATTTGCGACTGGACGCTCTATAAATCGTCAACGGTCATCGAGCTCGCGGAGAAAATCTCAGATAAAAGATGGTCCAAGCTCCTGCGCTGGGATCATGGCTACAACACGTAGAAAAGAAAAAGATGTCGTACTTCTTACCGATAATACTCTTCTACGTATTGTAGCTACGGTCCCAGCGCAGGAGCTTGCAGCCTCTTTTATCTGAGCTATTTTCTGCGAGCTCGATGACCGTAGACGTTTTATAGAGCATCAAGTCGCAAATGATCGCCGAGATTCTAGGGTACCTGCGTCCGTGATCGCCGCCAAACATTGAACTCATTGAATTCAGCTTTCCTCGAAGCTGCTACAATCTCCTGTGCTGCGGCAGCGTTTACATCATGCAGAAGAGTAGAAGTAGTTGCACCTCTCACTGATAAAACTCTTGCGTGTTGAAGCCTCTGCTGGAGCACAGGAGATTGCAGCTGCTTTAAGGTTACGAGGACTACGAGATTACTCCTTAAAGGACGCTCTATAAATCGTCGAAGGTCATCGAGCTTGCGGAAAAAGGCTTAGATAAAAGTGGCTGCAAGCTCCTGCGCTGGGACCGTGGCTACAACATGTCGAAGAGTATTATCAGTAAGAAGAACGACTTCTTTTTCTCTCCTACGTGTTCTAGCCATGATCCCAGCGCAGGAGCTTGCAACCTCTTTTATCTGAGCTTTTTTCCTTGAGCTCGAAGACGGACGACGATTTTTAGAGCGTCGAGTAACAAATGACCAAGATTCTCGGCACCTGCTTTCGTGATCATCGCCAACCATTGAACTCTTTCAATGGTTGTCTATCAATGGTTGTCTATCAATGGCTATAGTATGAAGTACGACTTCTTTTGGTCTACTAATAAAAATATAAAGATTGAATTAAACAATGAATTTTTTTGAACAATGAATTCATTTTTAAACAATGAATTTAACAATGTAAAGAAATTGATTACTAGTTTTTTGATTAATATAAGATTTTTTTCACAGTTTTTTACTAGCTTCCACTCGGCCAGTGCGTGTGCTGATAGAGACCGTTAAAATAAGCCATAAAGCATAAAAAGCAAATATATGATTTTTCGAGTTGCGGCCCTGGTTTAAGAAAGTGAAAATTTTCGAAATAACCTATAAACCAGGATTTTCCTGGTTTTTTCGCGCCCACACAAAATCTCTATAAAAATGCACCAACTTGCCGCTTTTTAACGCGCTAAGAGGCGTTGTAAAGATTAGTAAAAACCCTTTTAATGGAACCGCTGGACCTTGAAATATGTTCATTTTAAGAACTACGAAAGCAATATAAAGTATTTAGGATTTTCGATGTAAACTGGAAAGGCGCCTAATAAAAATCACCATTATAACGCTCGAAATTCTCGTTTTCCAATGCGTCTTGGATCATTTCGAAGCTCAAATAGAGACCTTTACCCATAATTTTAAGCCAATAAATGAATGTTTTAAGGAAGTCTGCGTACGATTCCTTTTGACAATTAAATCCGCGCGAAAAAAAGAAGAGTTGATTTAAAGTCGCTTAGATAATGAAAGGAGCGGCGAGAATAAAGCTGGTGAAAAAGCTGCAGCCCGTGACGGTGCAGGACTAGCTGGGTCAGCTGCCGCAGGAGTAATCTTCGTGTAATTCTTACATTTTCAGTTTTACATTTTTAAATTATCTGTGCTTATGTAAAAATAAACAAAAAATCTTATCTTAATTAACTAACTTGTAATCAATTTCTTTAATTACTTTTGGTTAATTTAACTGTGATAAAGTAAAAATAGTAATTATTTATCTTGATATTTAAATATATAATTGTATAAAATATATCGATTTATTGTAATTATAATAAATCGTTAATAACGACATTGAGCATAAACAATAAACATCTCTATAAATGCGATCTGTTCAATAAGCAAAGAGAATAATGACTTTGGACAAAGCATGTAAAATTCGTCGAACTGGGCAGCTGGCTGAAAGAGAGCACAAACGATGATCTGGACTACGGCTGAGGCCAATTGTGCTTGCTGAGACAATATACTTAATTAAAGTCCCTGCAAAAAAATTTACTTTCGTATTTGACCGCTCCTCGAAGTTCATGAAGTCCTAAAACAATTATTTAGAAAGAAATTTATAAAAAGATAGAAAGATTTGTACTTAGTCATCTTAGAAATTACTCGATATGGCCTCCGTGATGAAGCTAACATTTCTAAGCTCTCTTTCGGTGATTTGTGCACAGGCATTCCTTATGCGATTCATCATATTTCGCTTCGTGGTGGGCGCTTCTTTGTAGCAGATATCCTTTAATCTGCCCCACAAATAAAAATCTAACGGAGTCATAATTGGAGACCTGGCAGGCCATTGGTTTGGTCCATTACGACCGCGACCGTACCACCGGTCTCGAAAAATGTCGTTCAAAAATTCTGTGGCGTCTCTAACATTATGGGTTGGGGGCCTATCCTGCACTCACCACATGTTTCCCACGGGAACAGGGTTATTTTCTAATAGCTCCGGTAATTCAGCAACAAGAAAATCATAATAAATAGCGCCATTCGTATTCTTGTGGAAAAAGTGTGGGCCTATGATTCGGTCGCCAACTATTCCCGCCCATACCATCACAGTCCACCGTCTTTGATTCTGCTGTGGTCGTATACCACCTTGGATTTTCGACATACCAGTTTCTGTGGTTTTGCCTATTCTCGATCCCTGAAAAATTTTAATATAAAATTAAAATTAAATCTATTTATTTTAAGGGGGCCAGCCTGAGTTAAAATCACTGAAAATGAATAAAGCATTTATTACAATTTAAAATAGTATATCATAGCTATTATCAATATAAATTTTTTGTACTTTCTATATATATATATAAGAGATCATTTTTGCACATTTATGTGATCCATATTGTCCTTTAAGTCTCTAATACCGCTCACCGTTAGAAATCTTGAATTCTGACTATTTTACCCACTTACCACAGGATTTCTAGCCAACCAGCTTACCAATTTATACTAGGTTGGGCTTAAAATACTCCTTTAGAGTACCACTACAGAATGAATGGATTACTTTTCCGAAAGACAATTAAAAAATAATTATGAGGGACACTTATGTGCAAAATTTAAGTAATAAATTATTTGAAAGTGAAATCTACGCATGATCTGTAATATGTATATAGAAAGTACAAAAAATTTATATTAATAAAAGCTATGATATACTATTTTAAATTGTAATAAATGCTTTATTCATTTTCAGGGATTTCAACTCAGGCTGGCCACCTTAATATTAGTAAATTAAATTAAATAAAAAAAGGTACATTTTTGTGTAAATGTTGATTCGTCCGTAAAACATATTCTCCTGGTAAAATCTTCATCATTTCGAATATGTTCTATCATACTATTGGCGAAATTTAATCTCATTATATGGTTACCGTTTTCCAGAGCTTGCACCGGTATTGGTTTGTACGGTTTTCTTGTCTCTTTTGCAAAATATATATAACCTCATTGCCGCTATAACTTACCTATAAGTGAAGTTTGATTATAACTCTATGAAGCGTCTCTTCCGAAAGGATCAATCCCACCCTTTATTTTTCAATTACGACAACGCTTTAAGGACGCACTTTCGCAAAATCAAATGCCAATATTTTTGCATAAAATTAAAGCATTATGTTTGTAGGTCCCATTCGATAAACTCTGCAAAATATTAGGGCAGGTTAACGTTCAAAAAACGGAGATTGGAAATTTTTAAAAATCGTATTTTTCAAACGTATTAGTACAGAGTCTTATGGCAGCATACGTTTTTATTTTACATATTTTCATATTTTTCATAGTTCTGCCTAATATTTTTTGATAGAAAAATAGACATATATTCTAGAGACTATAAGAGACTATTATATGAAAAAAAATTCCTAAAAGTATGTGGGGCCCTTTGAGGCCCCTTTGCGAAAGTACGTCCTCAAAAGAATGAGAGTCGAGCGCATAGCAGCGTGAAAGTGGCAGCGGCGGGCGGCGTGCTTTTTCATTTTTAAAATAAGTAACTTACCCAAAGTTCTTGCCAGCCGTCTTACACTTTAAATCGGTTGGTTATTCAGGCTCTCCTCAACTTGTTGCCTCACTTGGCCATCCCTCACCGGCCTAGCTCTCCTTTGCCTACAAAGATTTACGACCCCATGCTCATTCAAACGCCTCCAGACTCTAAAAGGATAATAGATAATTTTTAAAAAATATTAAATAACAAATATTGCATAATTTATTTACTGCAAAAAAATTGTTTAAGCATAATATATTTAAGTTTACAACTTACTCCATGAACGCTTGGCGCAAAGGAAGGTGGTCGATTGGATATTCTTGAGAATATAATTCTCTCGCTCTTATGAAATTAGCTGCACCTAACTCTCCTACGCTCCGATTGACCATCGCAAGCATTCGGTTCCACTCCCGCACTTTAACATTTCTTCATTCCTCAGTGTCATTCATCGTGAAGAGGAAGAAACAATTTTTGCGCGCTCAAACTTCATAAACTTACGGTTACGTGCGGTTATGAAGCTGTCAAATTTATCTTTTTTTTTTATGAAATTTGTTCTTTTTATCTATATTTTATTCGAATAATATTGACAACAGTGATTTTATAATTTATAAAAATAGATAAAGAATAAATATCCTCTACTATATTAAGCTGCTTCCATCAAATCAAGGAAAAATCTACCCCCAATATATTAACTTCGTGGGGATGAGTAGAGGGGTATTTTTTTTTTATATATGTTATGTACTACCTATGTTTGGGCCAGAGTACACGATTACATGTTTTAAAATTTTGTTTTAAGTTTTTTAGACAGTTTTTTTTTACGTCAAAGTTTGGCAAGTCGTGATTTTTTATTTTGTCACGCCGCTTTTGACGTAGTTGTGACGTTTGCGTGACGTCACACGGACCTTAGAATTTATGTTTTTCTTGGTTTTTTTTTATTTTTTGTTGTTTTTATTATTTCATACTTTTTATTTTATCTGGTGCACTTCCTCGTGGACGATGTTGCCTCGTCCTGAGGGTCACTCGGACACCTGGACATCGTCTACAGGGAATTTTTTTTTTCGATAATTTTACTTTATACCTGGTGCTCATCCTCTTGGATGATGTCACGT
>JAPYZB010005736.1:0-10915 GCA_030522745.1 Eupelmus kiefferi | reverse complement strand
AATTAAATTCCAAAACATCAGCTGTACTTGATGAAGTTCTATCTCTTGTAGACAAATACAAGATCTAACCTCTATTACAGCGATATACATCTCGGACAGTTTGCTACACATTTCACTGGCACACCGTTAATAATAAAATCGCTGCGATGAAATAATTAAAATAGTCAACAGCAATATTGCGAGTAGCTGTCACAACTCACTTTTCGAGAGTAATCGATTTTTACTTCGGATTTTGAACTTTGTTTTGAGAACTAGTGTCGTGCCTAGTATGCAAAAACGAAGTTTTTTGCATAAGTCAAACCGCTAGTTTAAAATAAAAAAACATAGTACGTGTGTCATACGATTATATTATTCTATGGTATACTTTGAGAATACTTTCAAATTGCTTACAAAAAACGGACTTAATTAATTTTTTCATCATTTGCAACCTCACATTAATAATCTCGAAATTATGCAAGGTGGAGGAGGGCGCGGGGGTGGGTGGGGGGGGGGGGGCAAAACCTGAATATATAACTTTATAATATAGGAAGATATATATACTAGGGGGCTTTGCCTAGTTAAAAAACAAATAAATCTGAGAATAACGTTAAAAATTAAAAAAATAATCGAGGACAGTGTCAAAATGATGTAAAATCACCTAAAATAAAGGTTATTTTTGGAGATAAAGAGTGATATTTGATAAATTAGGGACAGATATCGCAAAATATGATGAAAACAACGTCAAATGGAAGTAAATAACGTAAAAATGTCGAATAACAACGTAAAAAGTCGAAAAATATGGTAAAACCTCTCGAAATAACGTCTAATTTAATGGATAAAGGATGATAATTTATAAATTAAGCAAAAATTTTGCAAACCATCAAAAAAACGATGTTAAATCGAAGAAAATAAAGTAAAAATATCAAAACATAACGTGAAAATGTGGTAAAATAACGTAAAACCTCTCGAATCAACGGCTACTTTTGGAGATAAAGAGGGATAATTTATTAATTCAGCAAAAATATCAAGAAAACAACGTCAAAAAAAGGAAAATATCGTAAAAATATAAAAAAATAACGTAAAAAAGAAGAAAAATAACGTATATTTCCTCAAAATAACGGCTAGTTCCGGAGGTAATGGGGGATAATTCATATTTCAAGCAAAAAATCGCAAAATATCAAGAAAACGACGTCAAATCAAGGAAAATATTGTGCACATGTCAAACAAATAACGTAAAAAATTGGAAAATTAACGTAAAACCCCTTGAAATAACGGCTAGTTTCGGAGATACAGAAGAGTCTTTCATAATTTAAGCATAAATATCGCAAGATATTAAGTGAACAACGTCAAATCGTGGAAAATATAGTAAAAATGTCGAAAAATAACGTTAAAAAGTGGAAAAATAACGTAATACCCCTCGAAATAACGGCTAGTTTCAGAGATAAACAAATTCATATTCACGGCGGCGGCAGCGGCGAAATGATTTTATAATATAGAGCTATATACAAGCGGGCTTTACCCTTTTGGGCGCTTCTTAAATCTTGAAAAACAAATTAATCTGAGAATAATGTTAAATAATCAAAAAATAACCTGAGAAAGTGACAATATTGTAAAATCATGCATACTCACCACCTATGTTCACTCGATTTTCAAAACATCAGCGTAGTACTGTTGCCTTGGGTTAGGCATATATAACACACGCACACACACAATCAAATTCACATGTATACACGTACACAAATACACGCACTTTCACAAATACCCGCGGAAAACACAAAATGCCCGAGAAAAGAGAGAAAAAAACAAGAAAAATCAATCATATTTTTATATATAAAAATTATAATTCGAGCGCTATTCCGACCCGGTGCAAACGAAAATTGAAACTGAAATAACGTTAAAAATTTTAAGTGCACGCCTCTGTCTTTGCGCTAAGTATTCCGCCCGTGGGAGGGAATGTATGCATGGACTGAGAATGATCCTTTCTAAAGACCAATCGTGTTTGAAGTTATCGGCTCCACCTACTCCTATATAGGCGGCAATCTTCAAATTAACTAAAACAGACCCCCCCCCCCATTGTGGCTAAGCTCTGCACTGTCTCGCAGTTGCGACACGTGCAAGCCTTATTAGGAATAGACTAATTATAAGATCTTTGAAGCCATTCAAAGATGTCGACTTCTCCGAAACATAGGAGAAATTATTTTGGCTATCGGACTCATATGCAATGGCGCAGGGTAATTTTCTACAAAAATATATCCAGCCGCCAAAATTTGAAGAGTTCCAGAGAATTTATAAAGGCAGTAAACAGACCCACTAGGTTCAGATTGGATCAACGACCTGTAGGACAGACGAGAGGCAACGAGAAGAACGAGGCAGTGTTTTTTTATCTATACTTCAATTTTTTTCTAATCATTTTAAGTTCGTTTTTCGTACGCGAAGGTTTGGAAGACTTGAGTCAAAGGAGGCCGAATATTGTACAAGAAAAATCGTTGATAAGCTTATTTAAAAAAAATGAAAACACACCTTTTGTTAAAAGAAAACAACTCTCTCTCTCTCTCTCTCTCTCTCTCTCTCTCTCTCTCTCTCTCTCTCTCTCTCTCTCTCTCTCTCTCTCTCTCTCTCTCTCTCTCTCCCTCCCTCCCTCCCCCCCTCTCTCCCTCCCTCCCCCTCTCTCTCTCTCTCTCTCTCTCCCTCTCTCTCTCTCTCTCTCAGGGTCAGGATTGCGGCCCAATCCTTTCGACCGCCGGGTAATGTTAAGATACTTACCGTCGTAATTTATAACTTGCCTAAGTCCGCTAAAACTGACAACTAGAGTGACGTGGAGGAGGCTTTCCTCAATTGTAACGTTGCTTTCGATTTTCTCTTGTTGCTTGGCGATTTTAACACGAACTGGAATGTGGACCGTTCGGATCCAAAAAAATAGCTGCAAAACTTTCTTGCTGCATGTGGTCTCTCGCCTCTTCCATTTCGTTCCACGCATCATACTGGCGACTCCCATACAGCCATCGATTGCATCTGCGTCAGCGACTCTTCTCGAGTCTCGTCGTTTGAGCAGTTCGCAAGACCTAATTTCTCAAAACGTGGTGAACTATGCGTCACCCTCGCGTTTCCCGTGCTGATTGGAGGGCCTCGATTAATTTCGCGTCGCTTGTTTCGACGTTCTAACAAAGAGTCGTTTTACCGCGATTTGGGGAGCATTGAGTGGCGTAGAATTTTTAATTTCCTGGCAATCGATGACAAAGTTAACTTTTTTCCTGGGCCATTAACACTCTTTACAATACTCATGCCCCTTATCAGTCGGTATCGAGATCTTCACCCTGATTTACTCAAGAGTTTGAAATCGTCCATCAACGAGCGTAACAAGGCCTGGAGAGACTATAAGCGCTCAGGGAGAGCACAATATCACACCACGTACAAAAGACTGCGGAACAGAGTCAAGACCGAGACTCTTCAGCAAGCTCAGAAAGGAATGACGCGCGTCTATTGCATTTTTATCAAAGCTAAAAAGCCGGTAACGTTCTTTGCGTGCAGCTACTGTAACGCGCGCGAATAGAAACGTCGGGTAAGACTAGATCACAGCGTCTATCTCGCTCTCCCGCTAGAATCGAGCGGCGCGAAATCAATTCAAATTTGAATTAATAAATTTGCGTATCGTCGCACCCCCTAACCAGATTCGACGTATTCCTTCTGCGAATATGGGGATCAAGAAATCCTAGATGACTACGCGGCATCTTCTGCGCCGCGGTCATTCTCGCTAGAAAAAGAGAGAAGGGTACATTTGCTGAAATAAAAAGCGTTGTTTAACAGAAATACAAAAAATTTTATTCACAAACATAATAAGAACCAAATAACAATAAGATTTCTTTGGGAGTCACCCCACTGCCGGTCTCCAAAGGTGATGACTGCACCGGCAGGAGTGGTCCATGTCCCCTTGGACTGCGCCCGACCCGCCCCTTCCTCTCAAACCAGGGGTCATTGGGGTCGTGGCGCAGGAACACCGGGCATTTCCGGTGATCCCGAACTCCCGGACGGCCACACATGTAGCATCTTCTAGGTACATCGCCCGAAAAGGATCCGGTGGCCTTCTCCACCGGAGACTGCACCTCCCTTGGTGCAGGGGTTAGACTCGCCGCTGCAGAGGCGGCCCTGGCTCAGGCTCTTCTCGCTTCTTCTTGTGCAGCTGTGACGACACGCCGCGCCCGCGCCGACTCCTGGCGGGCATTGTGAAGCCTTATGCAGGCCAATTCCTCCGCGTGGAGGGCAGCCTGCTGAGCTGCCTCCTTGGCCGCTGCTTCGGCTCGGACGGTCCGCTTAGCCTATCGGACCGCCCGCTAGACCTCTACTTTGGAGGCCCAGGACCCCGAATAGACCTTAGCCTCGGGGTAACTCGCGAGTTCCACGCGAGGAAAGCGGCCGCCTCATCGGCTTTGGCCGCCTTGGAGTTCCACATTACTGCCGGAGGAGCTCCTGAACATAGAGCCACGCTCCCTCAGCCGACTCCCCGACCGGCTCCTCAGGCTCTTCTATGCCAGAGTGATCAACAATCTCCTCTTCCCCAGGAGAAGCCGGTGTTACGGTCTCTGGCGGTGTGTGGGGCCTGCGGAGGAAGGAGGAAGTGGAGGTTTTTCCTGCCTCCAGGGGAGCTGACTGCAGCAGCCAGGATCGCTCCCAACAAGTCCTCTGGAGCTTTGCCCAGAGGAGAGACGGGTATCTGCTGCTGGTTCTGCATCTGTAACAGAAAAATTTCGACGATTTACCTCTTATGTCGAGGTACTAATTCGCAACGTCTTTTACAGTCGCGCGCGTTCGCTGAGGTGAAACGTCACCGGCACCGACGGTTTTGGATGTCTTTTTGGACCCCTTTGGCCTTCCTTTCGGACGCTTAGGAAAATCTGCGTTTGGAGGGTTTGGCGATGGGTCCGCTGATGTCTGATGCACGACGATTAAATTATTCTTTCGGGGACGACCCCGCTTACGCTTCACAGTCGCTATAGGCACACGCGCAGGTGTGCACGCACGCTCGCTTTCGGCTTCATCGGCCTGCACAGAGGGCTCCGTCGCGCCATCTTCGGATACATTCTCGCTTTTGGATGACGGGTCGCGCATCGCCAGTACTATGCTCGCCTTCCTTGGCGGTAGAGGGCTATCTAGGGGATCCTCGTTCTGGATAGGATCGCCTTCAGCGTCATCGCCTGAGACGTATGGCTTGAGGTGTCTTACATGCACAACCTCATCCATTTGTCCGTCGGCGTTCAGCAGCGTATACATATTGCTTCCTGGCCTCTTTAGAACCATATGAGGTCCAGAAAACTTTGCAGCCAATTTAGAGGATACTTCTTGCGCTGCTGAAGACAGGACTCGGTTTCTTTTCCATACCAAGTCGCCGACGGAGAAAGACACATCTCTTCTATTAGCGTTATAATATACCGCTTGACGCTCTTTTTCTGCGTTTGATCACTTAGAAGCAGCTTCCGGGAGATTTTTAAGACTCTGAAGCTTCTTTGTCCAAGCTTCGACTGCCTTGCGCTCTTCATCTCGCACAGCAACTTTGTCTTGTTTTCTCCTTTCGCCTCCAGGAGAAATGGGCTACAGACCATAATTCAACATAGCCGGAGTTAGCGCAGTAGCCCTATGTACAGAGTTATTGAAAGAGACATTTAACTCAGGAAATTTCTCATCCCATATTCGGTGATTCTTCTCAACGAACGCCACGATTCGAGACTTGAGCGTTCTGTTCACACGCTCCATAGGATTGGCCTAAGGATGGTAAGGCGGGGACGTAGAATGATATATTCCCGCCTCCTCCAGATTCTTATCTACGACCTGGTTCTTAAAGTCAAGACTGTTATACGTGAGGAACACCTCTGGTGCACCAAACCTCAGCACAATCATCTCCTTAAATTCTTTGTCCTGGCTTGGCTTTCTTAATCGGCACACATTTAACCCATCTGGTGAATAGGTCTTTAAACACCAACACGTATTCAAAACTGTGTGTGCTCCTGCCCATGGTTCCAGTGGTGTTCACAGGCACAACTTGCCAGGGTTTCTCTATGGTACACCTCCCCATAAGACCAGCGGAAGCTCATCACGGCCAATAATAGCTCTGGGCCACTCTTTTCTTGGCCGATGTGTCCTGCCGTTGGGTCATCGTGACACTCTCTTGGTATCTTTCGCCGTTGCTCCGCAAGCACGACTAACTTTCAGGTGTCTCGTCGCCCAAGGACGCGTCGATAAAGTCGTCGGGCCTGTGGGTATACAGTTGACCTCCCAAGTACTTTCACCTTGGGTAGTCAGCCGGACTGTCACGAACCTTTTGAGCCTGTTGCTTCTACCAGGCGTCCTGGATCTCTTCGGCCCAGGAGATAGCCCCTATTTGGGGTTCTCCCGAATCATCCTCGTACATTTGGGAGAGTGCATCAGGAACATGATGCAGTGCTTCTTTCCGGTGCTCAACAATACATCCATTGCCTCGTAACACTAGAGCTCACTGAGCTAACCTCCCAGTGAGACTCACAAGTCTGCGAAGCCATCGAAGGCTAGAGTGGTCTGTCACCACATTAAACTTGTAACCTTCGATGTACGGTCGAAACTTACGGATGGCCCATATCACGGCTAAACACTCACGCTTGGTGACACTGTAATTTTTTTCTGCCGGTGTCAGCGTGCAGCTCGCAAATTCTAAGACTCTTTCTTCTTTCTCTATCCCTTGAAGAAGGATGGCTCCGATATCTGTATCGCTGGCATCCATGTGGAGCACAGAGTCTCAAAGTCTGGCCTTGCTAGGATTAGAGCAGAAGCCACTAGGGCTTACACAGCTTCAAAAGCCAGCTGCTACTCTTCTTTCCACTCGTATCGACGGTCCTTTCTCGTCAAGGCCGTGAGTACCTCGGCAACCGTTGCTAAGTTTCCGAGGAACTTCTTATACCACGAAGTCATTCCTCGGAAGAGGCGTAGCTGCTTCAGGTTTCGTAGTGCAGGAAAGTCGATGATCGGCCTGATCTTATCTGGGTCAGGCCGGAAACCGTCCCAGTTGACCAACACACCGAGGTATTTAACTTCGGTGCGACCAATCACGCTCTTTTCGCGGTTTATTGTCAAACCAGCTGCCTCAATGCGCTGCAGAACATAATCCAGCCACCTGACGTGTTCATCGAACTTCTTCGTGACGATAATTATTTCGCCCAAGTAGCTGAAGGCATATGGCTCCATTTTTACTCCAATCACCACGTTGACGAGGCGCTGGAACGTAGCGTCAGCATACGACAGTCCATATGGCATTCTGGTGAACTGAAATAAACCCATTCCAGAGACGGTGAAAGCAAAGGTCTAGACTCCACCTTCAACGGGATCTGGTGGTATACCTGACTCAGATCCAGCGTTGAGGTAAACTTTCCATTTTGTAATTTGCGGAGTATAGAATCCATATTCGGTAATGGATAAGCATCTGCTTTCGATACCGCATTTACCTTTCGATAGTCCACGCAATATCGGTACTTTCCGTTGGCCTTTCTAACCATAACCACGGGACTCGACCATCCGCTTGTCGAGGGTTCAGTTACTCCTGTCTCCAGCAGCTCATGTGCTTGTGCTAACATATCGTCTTCGCGCTTCTTGGAGACAGGGTAACACTTTTGCTTCACTGAGGCTGCACAGCCTACGTCGATGGTGTGTTCTATCCACGACGCGCGCCCTAGTGGAGGATCGATCTTTCCTAGGACTTTTTCAACCACCTGGGCCAATGTGGTGCGTTAATCCTCTGTGATATTTTCAACTCTAATGGAGGCCAAATGAGTGATATGTTTTGGGCTGTTGCTGGCTACCGTGAGATCGCCATAGGTTCCTGTAGCGCTAAGCAGGACGCGATCTCGGACGGGATCATGAATCGCGCCGAACGCACGGATAAAATCCGCACCAACGTGACAGTCGATCTTATCTGGTACGATCGCCGCCTGGAAACACTTTTTCACACCTTCTAGTTCGAAAACTAGGTCAGCATACCCTGAAATTACTCTCCATTGACCTGCCGGTAACTTGGTCTTGCAACCGTCACCTGGGTACACCTTTCACCACATGCTGAATCGATTAGGAGCCCCACCACTACCATGGTTGTATAGGTTGCTCCAGTATCGTAGAGGGCTCGAAGTTTATACCCACCTATGGACAGCTTTAGCCACCACCGGTTCCATCCCGGGGATCAGTGACTTGTTCTAATTGTCTCTCTTCGAGTTCGTTTTCTTCGAGCATCGAGGAAACAGGAAAATCTTCCTGGGAGACAGCGCACGCATCCACTTGCGCTGGCAAGACTGCTTGTGGAAGAATGGTTGGTTCATTTACGTCACCCTCTGCTCGTTTCCGGAGCACTTGGGGCAAAACACTTGGGAATACCCCAGCTGGCCGCACGCCAAGCAATTCAGAGGCCCTTTTTTCCAAACTTTCCATCTTGTCCATCCTTGGGCTTCTGTTGGGAGTTAGACTTATCACTGTCCTTGCCAGCTTCGTTCTGGGTCTTCTTGCCCTTCTGGAATCGGCCCTTCCCTCACTTCTTTTTGTTCTTGGGGGAGCCCGGAGAAGATTTGCATGCTTTGTCCGCAAAAGCATTTAGCTTTTTCTCCAGCAGTCTCATTATCCGCGAGATTGCCTGCTCCGTCGTCTCCAGGGCCTTCGGTTGCGACGGAGGATCGGCACTCACTGCGGCCAAGTGATTATTGCCTTTCTTCGGCACATTATTTCCGCCGTTCATTAGGCCGTTTCGGGAAGTAGGTACTTGTCGGGAGAGGAAGGCGGTTTTTACGCCTTCCCGACATTTAGAATCATCTCCGCCTCGAGTGCCGTATCTAACAGCGCCTCAACCCTTTGGCACCCTGCTCTCCACACCAATTGTTGCATCTCTGGACGGAGATTGCGAGAGAGCAGTTCCAGCTGCCTCTTTGTATCGAGCCGCGCGTTCATTCGCATTATCAAGGCCATGAGACAAATCAAATAGTCTCGGACTGGCTCCTCTAGTCCCTGTGTCCGATTATTTGCATCGTACATGAGGCTCTGCTGGTAACCCCTGTTGGCTACATACCAACTGCAGAATTGGTCTGCAAACTCTTGCCATGTGGTCCAAAAGTCCTTGTAGTTCTGGTACCAGATGGCTGGCACTCCCGTGAAAAGCTCGGAGAGTGAGCTCCACGTCTCCTCTTCCGAGAGCTTTGCCAACACTCTTTGATTTCAGTCTTTTCATTTCACTCTTTGCCAACACTCTTTGGTTCCAGCACTCCTTGACTCGGTTCAAGAAGTAATCGGCACTTTGGCCTTTCTCTTCCGAGAATCGTATGCCCCATTTGCGCACAATTTTTTCCTACATCTCTTCGTGACGATGTCGAAGAATGTAGGAGATCGCCTCCGGGCCCAGTGGAAGACGCATCTGTCCTTGGCGGAATTGCAGAATCCGGCTCCGAATACTGCGATCTCCCCCTCCACCGAGGCTCCGTTCGAGTTCCTTGACGGAGTCCTCTGTCTCGACTCTCTTCCATTCTTCGGGAGACTTGGACCAGGGAGAGTTTCTACTCAGTCCCCTAGAAGAGATAGTCCGCTAAAGGATTTCCTCTGGCTTGTGTCCAGGAATGACTTCAGGTTATCCGGGAAGTTTACTCCTTTTCTTCCAGTATTACCGCCATCTATAGTGGTACTATTCACCGGAAGCCAGAAACTCTGTGCTTGTAAAGCACTGCTTCTGCATGCTTGTCATGAAAGCAGCGAACTCCACTGTTACTCGGAAACTTTTCCCAGCGGTTGAGACCATATCCAACCACTTGGTTTGTTTTTTCTGGCCACCCTTGGTGGCTTCATGACTCTGATCATTAACCTCCGTGGATCCATCTGAGTCGTTGGCTGTTCTGGAGGCAATCTCTCTGCATGTTGTCTCTAGACGGTCGAGCACTTCAGCATACGTGCGAAGAGCTTCGAGCGGATGAGGCTCGTTAAGGACGCTGCTGGCCCACGAGACGTCCAAGTCTTCCGAGCACACTCTCTCGACGAACGTCGATGGTAGGTTCACCCTTGTGACCCATACAGAGTGCTCATCCGCCCCAGGCATCTCTACAAAGTCTTGGTCGCTGTAATCTCCCAGCAACCACTGCATCATGCTGTCCAACTTCTAGAACTTTGAACCTTCAGGTCTCAACGTCAAATTGCTCAGATAACTGTCCGTGAATATTACATTACTAATATTTTCAACTATTTATAAAACTAATTTTCAAAATGCTTTTATTTCAAAAAACTAAATCTGTCAGTCTGTGGACATACATAAAACAAATATTTTATTTCGAAGAGGGGTTGTCGAAAGGCTATTTTGGCTAATAAAGTGTGCGGCAACAACCAAAATCCATGAAAATAGAAGTTTAACTTTAGTGAAGAATTTTAAGCATTGAATCAGACTATTGGACCTCTGAATTGATCAAATTGTAATATTTAAAGCATATTTAAGGTAAGAAAAGTTTCTTTGATTAAAATTAAAGAGAAAAAAAATTATTTCTATATTTAAATTTGATTATTTTTTCAGGTTTAAACTCAGTCCTGAGCCTTTAACCAATGATTTTTCGGATGATTTTGAGATATAATTTCGAGTTTTTTTACTTAAATCGTCAACGCTATCAGCTGCATTAATTATTTCACTGGTATCGGCATAATAAGAATTACATTTTGGCAATATTATTTTAGATAAATTGATTGCAGGTTTCTCTAATTTTGTAAAAGATACATTAATTTTAAACTCATTAATTTCTGATGAATTTTCGTGACGTTTTGGTAAAAATACATGTTTCTCTGAACGCCCTCGGCAATGGGTGCGATTTCAATAATAACCGCTTCTGTAATAGTAAAAGTAGTTTCAAAATTGAGTCCACAAATTAAAGTAATTGTTTCCGTACCTTGTGGTAGTATGTACCAACTATAA
>JAPYZB010005726.1:0-10164 GCA_030522745.1 Eupelmus kiefferi | reverse complement strand
ATTTGAACTTTTAAATAAATAATTCTGTCTCGACGTCTAACGTTTTCTCTCCTTCGTAATTTCTTACATTAAAAATACTAATTACGCAAGCTACAAAACCGTAAATCCTTTTCATTAATAAAACAGCCAAATTAATCTGAATTTCACTGCTTGTGTTAAAAGAAAAGTTGGGATTTAAAAAAGTTCAAAAACGAGCGTAAAAATTAGTACAAGCGATTTCGGAAAAGCAATTTACAGAGTTTTCTTTACGGTTTCAAGCGGGGCGCGAGCCACTTTTTGCGAGTACAACTTATTTACATTCAGCCACGTTTTCCTCATTCGGGGAGCGCTGTATTGCCTCGTTAACTTGAAAGTCGAACGTAAAACCTCCTACGCGAATCTATCAGTCAAGGCACCCGTGAGTCGCTTTTGATCAGACGCACGCTAGCGTGGAAGAAAACGAGTGCGTGGAGGATTTTGGAAGAAATTTACAAATACATGTTATTATGGTTTAACGTAGATATTTTTATCAAATAGTTCTAATTAAATTTCAAGTTACCAAGATTTTTAAAATTTTAATTATTCTTTTAAAAATTATTATTAGTAAAGAATTATTCTATTAAAAATATTTTTAAGTGAGTTATTATTTAATAAACAAATAAGTTAATATGTTAAGTTTAAATATGTATGCGTTTAATTCAGTAAAAATTATTTTAAGATTTCTTATATTTTCAATTTCTGATCTTTTCAAAAAGAGTTAAAATATTCTATTATGTAGAGCTAAACGAATACTGAACAAAAACAAACGATTAAAATTACTAAAATAATTCCAGTGGAACGTGTATATAAAACGATCTCCAAAGCAAATTTCCTTCTGAATCGCAATCCGTAAATCTCAATTTAACTTCTATCACACTTTACCCTTTTCTCAAAGTGTAAGTTGAGAAATGCATCAGGACTAATTGGTTTCTAAAAATCTACTTCCTTTTTCCAATTCCACCTACTTTCACTCAGGCAAGCTTACCCACGCTTTAAAAAAAGCGTAGCACTGGTTCTTAAAAAGCTTCTTCCAGCTAGCGCATCTCGCAAATTGCTCGCTGTACTCGGACGCATCAACGTGAAGCTTGAAGTCCAGCCAGATGAGCTGCAAGCTCATGTCGAGCTTGCAGCTCTCTCTCGTTCTCTTTCTCTCTCTAACTCACTGCAGATTGTTAGCATGGAGGGGTGGGAGGCATGCACGCATATACGTACGCGGATATATTTGCGGGCGGCAGCGCGCCCGCTCATGAATGAAGCGACGCGGCGATTCAGCAAACTTGCAAGAGAGCTATATTTGCAGAGCAGCGGAATGGCTGCGTGTTTCTCTTTTTACATCGAGTGGCGTGGACTGAGCTTTTGGGTTGAATGTGGCAACTGGATGTGTTGGGCTTTTTGAGAGTTTTTAGAGTATGATAAAAGTTAGCGTTGCAGAGCTAATATATATAGTCTATTTGAAAGCTAAAATCTGCGTTGGGTGGCAATTAAAATTGCATGAATATGTAGTACGCATGTGGTTTATACTTTTATAAATTTTTATAACTTAAAATTCACATATTTTATATTCAAAAACTGTATTTTGTAAGAAGATTGAATAGATTCAAAAGCGTGTATAATCTAAAATATAAATAAAACTTATAGCATAGTATCGAATACTTAACTTTTTAAAATTCAACTTTATAATAATGTAGTAAATATTAACTAAAAAGAAACAATATTGATATTCCCAAAAGATCTTTGATCGATGCATGTTAATATAGTTATTAATAAAGAGAACAAATTACTTATATGTTAATGAATAAATTATTTAACTAATGCTAAATAAATTAAAAATGAATTAAAAAATACGTCATAAAATTCGTTAATCTCTCAAGAGTTCATAAAGAATAAATTGGTATATAAAATTTAATAAAGCTGCAAAAACATATTTAATTATCTCTTTATTTGATCAAAAACCTCATTTAATGACTTCAAAGAATGAACATTATAAACTGAGTTTCTTAGAAAAGCGTCTTCACTCGAAAAAAGTTAAAACAAAAAACTACTTTGAATGAATACTTCCTAAACCAAAATTCCAACTTTTCCCCACTTTTAACAAGAAAGTGACGTTCAGTTATGTAGGTATATTTTAAATTTCAACCTTACAGACTTTAATCTTTGTTTCCCGACTGTAAAGTGCGCAGTGGCAATGCAACGATAATGGAATAGTCCTGCACAAGAAAATTTCCAGTAAAAGCTTTAAAAACTGAAAAATCAGTTTTTACTCAGAATTAACGGGGGCGACTGGAACTGTATATACTTCTAACTTTTTGGTAAGGCTTTTCAAAAAGGTAAGATTCTTTTGAAAAAATAATCAACTTTTATTTTGCAAATTCAAACGACAAATTGACAAAGATTTCATTTAATTCTGTAAAATGTATCAATTAAGACAACATTTGAAGTTTAATTAACTTTTGTATTTACGATGATTAGGTTTTATTATCCGTTGTATTTTATTGCAATTTTAAATACTTTATTAAGCTTTTATATTAAGATTAAATTCAAATTAAAAGTCTATATTTGTATTTAATAATGTTTCTGTTAATATCACGTTAATAAAACAATATAAAACAGCTGTTGTTTTACATTCATCAAAAGGCACATTTGTTTTAACATTATTAAACTCACTCTAGCACAACGGGGATACTGATTTAATTTGAATTTTCAAGAGTCTATGCCGCTTTAATCTGATGTGCTTTTAAACAAGGGTTGTTTGGTAGACCTCTTTTTCCCGTTCAATAGCATAAAAAAGACTTGACATCATGATTTTATACTTCTCTGCTCGCATTCAAGTGTCGGAATAACGTCAAGGCTTTTCATTAGACGGATTACCGCAAACTCGATGCTGCTATTATGTTTACTTTAGTGTTCAAGAGCGAAGAAACTTTACTGGTGATTTAATTAAAGGGTCATTAATATTTATTACAGTTACACGTGTTGCAATTTGGAGTCTCTTCCTGATGCCGTTTACGAAATAAAATAAATACTATTTCTTATTAAGAAAAATGTGGTTTTACCTAATTTTTTAAAGGTATTAATCTTCTTTTCTATGCAATTATAGATGAATGATGATGTTTTCATTATTTTACAAATGACAGAGAAATCTTCTTTATTTTTTTATCACAAAAGTTTCGTAATTTTTAAAACCATTTGTATGCATGAACTAATAATCCATTAGATTTTTGAAAATACGTATAAATAAGCTTGAATGATGTGAATTTTGCAAAAACAAAATTTAAAATTAAAATTAGAACAATTTATTGGAAACACCTTCATCACTTAACAAATATTTACTCCCTACAACCTATTGACGTTCAGAAATCATATTTTTCTATTTTAAGAAGTTGGCGCAATCTTTAAAAAATGATGAATCACTGTTTGTCAAAAGCCTACTTTGTCTCTAACAAACCTCAAGCCAAAATCCGACCAACGTTTTCAAGCTGTCTATAAACCCCCTACAAAACAATATCCCCAAAATTAAAATTTCAAATTCGCCCACAAAATACCCCAGAAAAGTTTCTCTCAAAAAAATCCTAATTCAGCGAAACAACAAGCTGCTACCCGGACAAAGAGCCAGTGCGCCGCCGTATACACGGTGCGAAAGCTACATAAATCCGACAAATTGGTCCGATCATTCTTCCACATTACCACGCGGCCGAAAGTATTCCGTTATCGCGGCGGCTTAATCGCTCGGGTCCGCTCGTTTAAAATCAAAGCTCACCGCTCGCGGTGTGCTTTTAATCATCCCCTTTATAAACACGCACTCGAGCGCGGCGATTAATAATCGCGCTCGATTACCCGATAGCCGCGCGCGCGCGAAAGAAAACAGCCGAACGGGCAAAGAGAAAGGCCGCAGTGCTATAAATTCCGCGGCCACAAAACTATACACGCCCGCGCTCTCACTCTCTCTTTTTCATTCTCTCTCTTTTTCTCCCCTCTCTCTTTGCACATGAGCTCCGGCGTTTAGCACGTGCACATAAACACAGCCAAGCGCAAAGTGGAAAAATCTTGCACTGGGGAAAATCGTCGGCGCAGTCCTTTGTATATGGTCAGCAACACACCTACACACACAGACACACACAGGCGCGCACGCATAGGTAGAAAGCCAGGCGAAGACTACCGCAAGTGTATAAACGTTCGAGGAGCGCTCGTATAGAAGGCAGCAGCACTAACCTGTCAGTCTGTCCGCAGAGTCCGAAAACCGTGGAGCAACTGAGAGCTGGTGGTGTGCGCTGCGCGTCGGCTGCCGCCACAACCGCTCTCCCTGTCTCTCTCTGTCTCTGGAGGGAGTCGTAGAGCGCGCGCGCAAGCGAGGGAGAGAGAGAGAGAGATGGAGAGAAAGAGGGATACATGAGAGAGAGAGTCGCAGCTGCCGCCGCCGCCACCTCCTCCGCACACAGCACGTCTTCTTCGGCCGCCTACTATTCTCCAGGCGTTCGCGAGAGCAGCCCCTCCACTTTTAGCTAGTCTTTCATGTGTTACGACGCGTACGCGTGTATGTAGGTGCGTTTGAGTGTACGTGTTTTTCTGAATGGGGGCCAGCTGCCGGTGTTTTGGAAAGCGAACGCTATTTTTTTTTCTTTTGACGGGAAAGATTAGAGCGCAAATGAGAAGATTAATTTGCGGTTGCAGATTATGTAGTGTGATATAGGTATGGTACTTGCAATGCTATTGCCTGCATCGTTTGCCAATATAGTACGCGTGATGTAATAAAAGGGCGGATGCTTTATTTATTCGTGGGATGTAAGTTAGAGTTGAGTAATATTACGAAACGGACTGTAATAGATTTGCGAGATAAATATTGTATGGAAATCCGGAGAAGTTGGGAATTCCTCTGTTGAAATATATGGCTATGAGAATGTAATTACGAAGGAGGGCGAAAGTTTATAACGCTGGAGGGAAAAACCGCAGATCACAGTCACATGCAATTTGTTATATTTGAATGGAAGACTTGTAGCAGAAGGTATAAGCTTATTTGCTACCTTTAAAGACGAGCTGACTGTATATATGTATTTAGTTTTGTTGAAAATTTATTCATCTTTATATCCTTTATATATAAATACTAGTATCGTAATTATTTGTGTAATTATGATATGATGATCTATGATGAATTCGCGGGGAATGTTTAATAAAATCTACGAATTTTTTTCAAAACTAAAGTGCTTTCTAAATTGTGGTTTACAAACAAAATAGAGACGAAACATTTTAGAACTAGATCATAGCTGACAAAATTTTTGAAAAAACTGAATGTGCTGATATGAGTTTAGGAAGAGTTGAAGACAAAATCACAAGTTTCACTGTTTTAATTTCCTGTTTTAATTTTTTTTTAATTAGATGATTTCTGACAATGATTCAGTTTCTCTCAACCTTATTAAATGTTTTTATAAGGATCAGCATGGAAAAGTACGCTAAACCAATTTTGAAAAACAATCTTGTTTAAGGAAATTTTGATGAAACTTTGCAAATATGAGACACGTGTTGCAGAGATTTTCTCAGCACGAGAAAACTACTCTTCGAGTCACAACAAATTCAAGTAGATGTTTCGACGCTGCACTTGAGTCTAGTTATTGATGACCGGACACTTCTGAAAGTGGATTAACACTCAATAGTGCCATAACTGGATTAGAAAAGTTCCAAATTTCAACCAGCAATAAGCATTTCATCAATTTTGTGAAATTAAGAAAGTTTTTGCAAGATGCTAACTACTAATTTGTTGCCGTTACCAGAATTCCTGGCCTAACCCACAATGTCCCCTATAATGGTTCCTATGACCATAAATTCCCAAGGGCGACCGTTTATACTGAAGCCATCGGCCCAGCCTCATCGATAATACTCTTAATGAGAGTAAGATTATGAAACTTAATCTCTAGTGGGAGAAATTCCAAGAATTTTTTACTCTCACGTTTAGCAGCAATTCTGTCAAACTCACATTCACGCAGTGTTTTAAAATAAGCAGACGGAAAAGCACTAGAAATTCTTTCTTCGCGAGAAGTAATGTTTTTATCGATGGCTAAAACTGGAGGAGTCATAGCGGACTATAAGGATGCTGTTGTTCTCAATCTGGTGTGTTCAAATTTGCGAAAGTACATCATACTTTGGACTATTGCAATGGAGATTGTCGAGAAAAAGCTTTGATGAAAAATTTCAGATAATTTAATTTTCTTTAAAAAACCTAGGTTTCTGTATTAGTTTGTTACTTAAAAACGATAATTTCATGACGCTATCGTAGTATTTTTTTATATTTTAAGAAATCATAAAATTACATATATTACGTTTTTATTTTGCGCACAAAATGTGCTGCGTCAATTCGTGATTGCACGTTTACAGTGTCATAATCGTAAGTCGTACCTATAAACTCAGTTTCGTCAAATGTTGCTATTTGAACAAATGCAAGACTTTCTGTTTAGTAGGGATCTAAATACCGATTCCAGTTTCGTCATTTGACCCATAAATTACATGCCTGGATATTTTCTTAAAATAAAATTAATTTAAAAGTAGAAAATATCACAGTCAAATATAAAATTATTCTTTTTACTTCAAATAAATTCTCTTATAAATAGATAAGATGAAGACAGATATAATTTATTATTGCATAACAAAGTATAAATTCAAATGCAAATTCAGCTTTAACAAGTGATGTTATACATTGGTTATAATACACAATTTATCAATTCTAGTATCACAATGTTTCTAGATTTATTGGATACTATTTTAAAGTAAATCAATCTGATCTCAAGAATTGCGTCAAATTACTTGTGAAGTAAAACTTATTATATATTATTTTTATGCTGGCCCGAGAATAACAAATTGGTAATTTCAGCGAAAACACGTAATAATAAAACGTATATATGCCGTGGGAAATAAAAAAATCCCTCAGTTTACATATTTGTCATTCTCGACTTCGGTTATTCGGGTGAAAATTTACATGTAAACTATGACCATTCTTTTTTATTTCCCTAGGTGCTTAATATACAATTATATCTGATGTTTAAAAATTGCGAAGATATTCGAAATAATCATTAAAAAATCATAAGTATTTTACTAATTTATAAAAAATATAAGACGTGTATATAATCCATTTCTACGCAAAATTCACGTACTGAAGTTTACGTAATAGTTCCAAGTTTAAGAATAAATAAACAATTTTACATTTAGGATATTTTTGATATCACTATCAGCAATAACTTTGTCGCTTGACATTAAAATATTATGAGTGTTATTTTTATTTCTTTACACTTTTAAATTTTTTGTATGAAACGCAGTCCAAACAAATTCACGTGCTTTTTATTAACAATAAAATTTTATTATTAAAAGCATTTTTAATTACTTAAGTTCTTCTAAAATAACTTAAAGTATGACACCTGAATACAATGTGCATTCACGAATAATATTTTGTACTGTTAATACTAGATCGTCCAAGACATTTGGAAAGTAGAGGTAAAAATCACTCATTTAAATTCAGTAATGCTAAAGAATTTAATAGAATAATTTTAAAATCATTATGTTGGTTTGAATATTGTTTCTAATTATTTATTTTAACAGTTAATAAAATTAAATAAGTTTATTTCTTTTTGTTTATGTACAGTAGTACAGCATTTAATAAATTTTAATATTTCAAAAATCTCTCTATAATAAATTATTTAATTACTACAAGAGCGCGATATTACAAAAGCTTTTTATCTATCAACACGTAAAATATTTTGTGTATTTCAGAAACTGTGCAAAAGTACAAAAAAAAAAAAAAAAAAAAAAAAACAGAAGCAATTCAAATGTTATAGAATATAAAATATTAATTCATAAGAAAAATGAAGTTCCTTGTCATTTTTGTGTTTGCATTTGTGTTAGTATGTATACAGTATCAACATGTACATGCCATAGAACCGATCTCATTTGCTATTTCATCGATACCTAAGTTAATAACTGCCGGTAAATTTCTCTGGAATCTCTTTAATCAAAGTCCGAAAGAAGATACATCTGCTTTGGTGAGATTACAATATGTAAATATTCAGAAACAGATGTCTAGTATACAAGACAAATTGGATACAATTTTAATAGAATTGCCTAATCGAGTGGAGTTCAATAAAAATTTATTATCAATGATAATCAAAATTGGACGCATAGAAGATTACTATAATGATATGGTAACTTTCAACAGAAGTCATTTAGTAAATAAAAGAAAAATAAGACCAATTGGTTTATTACGGGAAATTCACGACTTAGCAGTTGCTACCGGATCTCTTAGTATTATTAGTAGCCTCCAAACTTTAGTAAAGGTAAGAGATTGAAAACAAAGAATAATTATCTACTAGTAAGTAGTTTCTTTAAAATTATTTTATTGTTCCTTTATTAGTTGCGAATGATATTTTATCAACAAAACAATAAAAATCAAATATTTCATTAAATACTGGTTTTTATTTTTAAATTATCTTGAATTACATCTTCAATTAATATTATAACTATATTTATATAATAGGGATATTCACGTACATGTTCATCAGAGGTTGATCGTAAATCTTTTCAACAACTGCTTCAGGAGTTTTTAACAATGATTACAGCTACTGAAGTTAAGGTTTATTTAATACTACAAATAGCAGTCGAAATTCTTCGAACACACAGCGACGATGGTAAATATTTTGTCATAAAGATTAATAATATGCATAATTATACAAAACTTGATTTACGTTAATTAGTTTTACTAATTAGCTTTCGTTACTAAGGCGCGAAATTGAGTTTTACGTACCAAATAGTGATTGAAATGGGGCGTACATGGTACCGTGCGATCTCAAAATGGTGAAAATATATACCAATATGACTACTTATAACAATATTTTTTATGTTATGCGTAAAGTAAGTCATTTTTTTTTTCATTCATTCAGAGCTTGCTAAGCCGCATTAGAGGCTAACGTACGTCATATGCATCATTTTTGGCGAGCCAAGATTAATTATTATTCACACAGTATGGCTAACCAAGATTAATTATTATTCACACAGTATGCGGAATGTAAATACACTGTAAATTTTAAAGATGACTTTATTCGAAATTAATTAGTTGACGTTATCGACGTATTTGAACGACTTTTTTTTTATCAAGACTAATATAATAATTTTTAATATAACTAGTAGCTTTACATACTCTTAGGCACAAGAGTTCATTAGTTGTCAAGTCACTATCCTTGATAAGGAACGCCATTGAAATATGTCCAAAACGTCACTTCATTGAAAATTAAATGGAGTTTTAATAATCAATAGTCATCCGAAATAAAAAAAATGTTTGCCATGCGAATATAATTTTTATATTCATCACACGCTCGTGAAGCAACAATTGGTTTTTATTTTTTATGTACTATGTATAAGTAAAAAAAATTTTAAGCACTGAAAAGAAAAATAATGACACAATTTACCCGTACTATGAAACAGTAATGGCTTGCGTCATAAGACTATAAAATTGAACATTCGGGGTGGTGAGCAATATTTGTTAATCTTACTACGTTTTTTGCAAATGCTTAAACGCAATATACTCAATTTATATAAAAAAATATTGTTCACACAAAATCTCATTCACGAGTCAGGCGTTTATCATTCTTGCGTGACAATAAACTTTTCGCAATGGTATCGAAAAAACATACTAATGACGATAATAATACGGTAAGAAATTATTTCTAATAATAGACATAATATGTACATATTATATAAAGTTGTACATATTATGTACAACTTTACTTTCGATAGAAATAAATATTTAGGTATTAAATCTTGGTTTATACTACCTAATCTCAGCATTATGTCTTTTAACATGATTTTTTGGAATTGTGATATAAAATATAGATCGATAATTATATATAATTTAATTGTTTATCTCTCTTAACTCGGGTAAGAAATGTCTCACGGGATAGATAATCAAACTCCACAATTGTGTTGAAATGTACTTTTTTTATACGTATACATAAATTATATTTTACGGTCTAAAAATAGTCTATAAAATCGAAAGTTAAAGTTAAGTACTATACCATGAAATGAAATAATAAAAGAAATGTTTTCTTAGAGAATCTAAAAAATGAATTTTCCGCTATCTTGGAAACGGAAATAGCAGAATTAAATAGAAAAAATACT
>JAPYZB010005724.1:0-15292 GCA_030522745.1 Eupelmus kiefferi | reverse complement strand
AGCCAAGTGAATGTCAATCATTTGCTATTACCTCGTAATCCAACCGCTCTAGCACCTATGTATTAATTTCTCTTTAAAGCTCCTCAAACTCAAATAATCAAATAATCATACATCAATATACACATTATTATATTTCAAGCAAGGCATTAGTTTCTGCAACAAACAAATTATACCAACATAATTATTTTCCCGATACTTTACACTCGCATCTACCTCCCGCGTTTAGATTTCATCCGATCCAGCCCCGCCACAAGTCCTACATTTACGGTACCAGCTGGGAGGTCCACGATTAACTATAACCGACATCAGCTGTTCGCTCATCGCATAAGGTCTAGCCTCGGTCCCGTCGTTCTCTTCTAGATCCTCGAGGAAGCCGAAGAAAATAGCATAGCAGGCGGCTACGAGGCTCGAGAACAGCGGATAGAAGAAAAGTAGACTGCCCAAAAGTATTGGTAGACAGAATATGGCTTGCCAGTCGTAGTTTGCCTCGGAGCCTGGTAGATTTTTCACGTAACCGAGCAGTGAGAGCGACATTAGCAGCGTCACCGTGACTGTAGCGAAGGTGATTGTGTACTCGATTATCTGGAGAGAAGATTGAAGGACGGTGTCATTGTGGTTATAAATTCTACGTAAATTCTTAAAATACACCCTTATTTTAATGCAAAGGATTATTATTTTTAATTTTTGCGAAAAAAATAATATATTAATTTAATTAGCAATAATATTATGATTATAAATTTTCATAAGAATACAAATTGTACGTTTTACTGATTTGCAGTAAGAGAAAAGCGTATATTTTAAATTTATGACCACGATTATATTGGTATTTAATGCCTAAATGAATTAGCTATCTCTGGTAGAAAATTGACCAAATTTTTAAAAACGTTGCTTAATCATAATACATTATAAGAATTTAATTAATTTCAATATTTGATTACTACTTTAACGAGTTTTAGCTAGAAATCAACTAGAAACCTGCTTGACTTTTAGCTACTGATAATTCTATTTAATTATTAATAAATTAACGAGTGAAACGCATTAACGCTTTACCAGGGATGCATTAAAATTCTGTCCAAAATATGGTCAATTTTTCTACCAGGGAAGTGTTAGATTCAATCCCCTTTTCGCTGATCTTGGGTGCACTTTAAACATTAAATCAATTACTCGAAAACAAAAATTTACTTATTCATTTATCATGAGAACCACATATATTTAATTTACCTTAAACACCACAAGACATCGCTTAGGGTAATTATCGAAATACTCGTATGCATTTACTGTCGCTTGATAGTAGCCCTTGCCGTGAGTTGCACATTTGACGAATGTTGCAATAATCATAAATTTGAAAAGTATTGGATCAAATATATTGATGATTATAAAGAAGACAACTTCAGCGCTACAGGTTACTATAAGTTTATCAATTGCACGTCTAATTAACAGACATAGAGTAACTATGACTCCCAAAAATGATGTACCGTAAGCAATGGTGCCAGTATGGTATCTGAAAAAACGATATTTAGTTTTACTTAGTCGTTAGTCACACTGCCATGCTGCAAAGATTAAAATTAAATACTTTTTTGAAATTGTATAAGTTTTTGCATGTATTTTGGAATTTAATCGAATTTCTACGTTAACTAAATTTAATATTGCTAAAATAGAATAGTTGCTTATTTTTCATAATAATTTATGCAGGAAATAATTTTATATCTTATCTAATAATTGTATTTATAAATTTCCTCTTAAATAAATAAAACAATAAAATAAAAATCCAATTGTAATAAATACATTATTTTAAAGTACCTGATACTATTTTTATGAAACGTTTATAGAATTGTCCATATTTTTAAAACTAAAAGTAACACTTACTTTAAAATGAGCTTTAAGTATCGTAAAATTGTTCTAGTTGTAACTTCTTTCTTATTTGGTATCCAAAACAAAATGGTATAAGTTCCATACAATACCATTTGTTGTAAAACAATAACCATCAAAAACGTCCAACATCCACTTATAATATTAAATGCTCGAAAAGTTGCAATATTTGCGGAAGGTGTACATAAATAAAAATGCACTGTAATTGTAACAGCAGCTATTGCTACACATACAAGGTAGCAAATTAATGAAAATAATAGTGTTGAAGGCACGATCAGTACAAACCTATAATCAAATATTTTTTTCTTTAAAAATTATAAAATCAAAGAATTTTTGAAATATTGTACAAGGTAAAGTTAATTATCTAAATAAAAGTAGGCTTTCCGTACTTGCAAGATTCCTTGATAATCTTTTCTGATAAATGGAACCATTCCGTGTTAATAAGTATAAGGATTAGTATAAAACTGCACACAGATCCGCATAATGAATATACGTTAGAAAAGTTTAAATAAATAACAGCAGATACAATGCTTGAAGCGATTGGAATCCAGATAACTAAGAATGTGACGTATGAAAAGTTTGAGATATATCGCATTGCGATAAAAAACAGCATTGTATAGAAACCGGCGAGCATAATATAACCAAGAATGACGAAGATTCTGTTATTTATAAAACAATGTGATAAATAAATGATAAACATTTTTAAATATAATTCATTACATTCTTAAAAGCTTTAATAAAATACCTTGATACATTAAATAAAATTTTGCTTTTATCCACATATTCTGGAGGGAACAAAAATAAGCTATCTCCCGCACAATAAGCTATAATTCCAAAGAATGTTAGTAGTAGAAAAAAAACACGCTATAATATATGAATATTATTTGATTAAAAGCATACCATAAACTACTATACCAAACCACAAAACAAATAGACTGCTAAAAAAACAAAAAAGTATTACATCTGTTACAGTTCGCCGCCTGTCAAGAATGTTTCTTTCTGAAAGTAGAGGAACGTTTTCCATTTTGCGAAATACCTATAAAACGGTGTTAAAATTGATACAACATTTTTTTTTAGTTAATAACATGAATGTTACATTTTTTAAGATTAATTTTATAGTTAAATGTTCTGTATTCAAATAGGTTCGTTTAAACTCTGTTATTCCTTTTTTAACTATTTTGAATTTTTATTGTAATTTTTTAATTTTCAACTAAAGTATTTTAATTAACATATAGTATTTTAATTAGCATATCAAAACATTTCACATCAGAAAATTTACGCATTTAATCAATAGTTTAAGCAGCCTTATACAATAAAGTATAAAATAAAAGCTTTTCAATTTTATCAATTTAAAATATTACTATTTTAGAGATTAAGATAGAGTTTATAAAAACTTACTTTTTTACAGACAATACGAGAAAAATGTTAACCTTCTTTCTTTACAACTCTGTAAATTCCTATTGCGCTTTTGTAAAAAGCTTGAACAATCTCGTTGCAATTGATATCTAATGATGAATCACTACAGAAACCGATAAAAAAAATCAGCTTGTTGCTGTTTATTCCAACCATGGCAAATGCGACTCGTCTTATGTTGTTAATGAGCTTAATTTCTGTATTTAATTTTGTAATTTCACTGACATTTTTTTATTCAATTTACACCTTCTTCGTGAGTGAGATATTCCAGCGACTGCAAATGCTTCATGACCAGAAATATATGCTATCTAATCTTAAGCTATTCTTTCTCTCTCTCTCTCTCTCTCTCTCTCTCACTCTCTTTCTCCCCCACTCTTTGTCTTTCTCACTCTTTTTTCCTCTTTCTCCCTCTCTCTCCCTCTCTCTCTTTCTCTCTATCTCTGTCCTTACGTACTCACCTTTTGTTTAGAGATCAGAGACATAAAATCCGCTGATCTTAAATAGTATTTTAATCAATGCTCTATAAGTTATCCTTAAAACTTATTGTAACTAATTTATTGCTGATATTGGTTTAAGGAATTGCCGACAGGCCAAAAACTAATTTAATAAGAGAATCAGTCAATGGTTAACACTTTTTAAATAATTTTTTATCATATTGTATATTTGGTACAATGAAACCTCTGCTTACCATTACAGTTACAGTAATCATCTAGAATCATTTTTGAGATTCCATTTTTGTAATTTTTCGGATAAAATGGAAGATGATTTACTTTACACTGTTATAAAATTAATATATTAATTTAAAATAATTAAAAATTTTGTATCAGTTTTTAACTTTATTTTCTAAAATTTCTATCAGTTCTTATACCAAAATAACTTTTCGAAAATGCATATTTTAAACTTTTAAAGTTTAATTAGAATAAAATTTTAGATGAATTTTATGTAAAAATATAATTTTATGGTTGAAAGTAAAATAAATTTTTATATTAAATTAATAAGTTAATAAAATTATATTATTATTAGTTTTTTAATTTTCAATTAGTTTGTAGAAAAAGTAAAAATAATTCAAAATAAAATAAATTTTCAAGTTTTATTCTTAAGTTTTCCTACTATTGTTAATTTTTAGCTCGATCGATAAACCACACCACAATTTTTTCAGAGATAACAACAACCAGCGCGGCACACTTCACATCACTTGGTATACAATGTAGAGCCCCCGGAAACATTTCAATGCAAAGTACAGAAACAACTTTGCACTTTATACATTTAAACGTGATGAAAGATATTTTGCAAACTAGACTTACGTTAGACTCGTACGTCGAACGCGTGTATTAATTTGTTATTTAACGTGGATAAAATAAATTTTTTTAATTAAATTATTTTATTAAACTAAAAGTATAGTAACAAAACATTACGGTATTAAATAATGATTTATAGTATTTCTAACAGTGTTATTTAAAGTTTTTTAATTATATTTTTTACAAACAAAACTAAGTTTTTATATTTAATATATAAAAATATTCGATCAATTCAATTTCGATAAAAATCAGATGGTCATTCGTGGCAAAATTTTAAAGCACACTTCCTTGTCATGATCATGATTAAAAACAATATACATTACCTTCCCCGACATCAAGGCTAGAAAACAATAAAAACCTGACAGTCAGAAGCTTGGAAAATTAGTGAATAGAGAGGCTTAATACGGGTCCACCCGTAGAGATATGACTAGACTATACGTATACACGCAGGAGATTGCGAACGCTGGCGCAGGAGCGCTATATAGTGTCATCAGGGCAAAGATGAGGCGCGCCGCCGAGCGTCAATGGATAAAGCAACTAAGTCTGCGCCTTCTCGGCGTTAGGCGATGACTGGAGAGCGTTATATTGGACAGCGCTATGACATTGTTATGTCTTTGATGGGGGGAGAAGGCTAGAACGACGGGACACTATTTACTGGTAAATTAGATTACGTCGGTATTGATAGAGTGTGCGAGTGAAGCAAGAGAAGAGAGAGAGAGAGAGAGAGTGGGAGGAGGGGAGGAGATCAAATTTACCAGTTGTTGAGCTCCCAAGATCCTTCGTTGGCTGGTCAAATAGAGCCTGAGGAAACGGGTAGTATGTACAATATTTGTAGATTAATCGTTGTATGTGAGAAATGAATTTTTATCGATAATTGTTACTAAAATAAAAAATAGGGTTTGGATATTGGGATTTGGATATTATTTATTAAAATAAAAAATAATTTTTGGATATTATATATTGAATAGTTATTTTAATTTTTCATCTTATTTATTTTATATTTACAAATGATTACAAAAGTATGTACATAATATGTATACAGTTTCCCATAATAAATTTATATATCTATTTCAAATATATTACTTGGTTTTTTGCAATTCAATAGCTCCAAATAAAAGGGACTTATATATTCTATATAATTTTAATTACAAAGAAATACAAAATCAGAAGAAAAAACAAAAATAGAAATTTTAAAAAATGTAGAAAATAGACAGGCTATAAAGGATGGTCTACAGTTATTTCTTGTTCTTCTTTTCATCGGCCGCAGGGTAAAAGGGATATATACGACACTGACGTTTATATACACCAATAGAGTTTGGCTCAGTTGAACGTGTCACTGTGTTAGGCAATGTCCTTTGTTGTCTCAGTACCCAATTGCTTAAAGTTCTGATCTCTCTTCGATACTATCGTGGAATATGACTTTAGAAAACAGAGGAAAAAATGAAGATTTTGAGATTCCACAAAGGGTCAAAATATAAGATAAAACTTGCTACAAATTTTACACTATATGGTTGCAAATCGTTTTAAGCTCGGTGCAGAATGCGTAATGCGGAATCGGATTGTGATACAGAATCAGCTAATTAAGCTTATTTGACACTATTGCAACGCGAACGTTTTACATTGATATGACATGGTCCATAGCTAGTTTGCGCTATTTAATTTATATCTAACATTTTCAATTTAATTTTTTCTATACAAGACTAACAGTGATGAAGAGTAGATAATTGTTGTTCCTCGATTAAAAATCATAATTTATTATTAATAAAATATCTAGTTCAAAAATACAAGGAGACGACCTGAATTTAAAATAACGCTGTAAAAATAAACTAATTGTAAAAATAAATACTTATTAAAAAATGAATGTAAAGCCATGAATAAAGTTTAATCTTTGATTGTTGTTTTTATTATTTACAATAATTTATTCATTTACTATCACTTTTGTTTTCCTCATAATTATTATTATTGAAAACCATAATTATTGAATACTTGCTTTTGTGATTCTATAATTTTAACGCCTACTGATTACAAGGATTGTCTTCCTTTCCTGCTTAAACTAATAATGCATTATCCTAATCTAATTTCTAGTTTACTTTTTTCATGAGAATCTCATTTATAAAGTCTAATCTAAGTACTTTAGTTTTCTTTTCACCTAATCGATCTCTTTCAGCAGTGGTAGTGGTAAAATGTTGAGTTCCTCTAAATCGACTGTTTTTGGAGTAACTGATTGACAAGTTTGTTGGCATATGCATTTTTGGTGCACAACTCTGAGTTTAGCTCATCTCTAAATTATTTCAGCTAGAGTATACAATATCGGAAATAATAGTTTAAAGTATACGAATTATTTCTTATGAACTCTATAACGGTTCAAACAAATATAAATGTTATAAATTATAAATATTAGTAATTATAAGTGATAAATGATAGTTATAAATAATTATTAATGAATCGTCTTTTTTAATTTATTTAGATGTATTTCTTCCAAGTATATTGATTAACAGATTATCTATGTTCTAAGTATTACTGAAACTTAAAGACTACAGAGAATAAGAAACATTGTTAATTCGAAATACACGAGAAAGGAAGACAAGATTTCGATGTATAGTTTTTTACAGTTTTATAAACTTAAGATACTAATGTTATTATAAATCGTCCTGAACCGAAAACTGGCTTTCGAACACGTTCCGCTTGATTCCCAGCTTAGCGAGTTTACTCTACATTTTTCAGATATTAATTAGACTACTTTACTAGTTAATTTAATTATAGATAAGTTCATGATCTCTATAGTGACTTTCTTAGCGTTTCTTCATACAAATGTGAGCTGAAAAGTAAAAAACTTCTCTACTACCGAGATTTCCAACTGATTAAATAAGATGTTTTTAAAATAAAAATTTTGCACGTCTTCATATATTGCTTATTGCATTTAATATTTAATTAAACATTGAAGGAAATCTGGGCAGTAGCAAGTTTCGTAGAAGGTGAAGAAATCGCGTGCATTCTGCGCTTTAGCCATAGGTGCCATTGGGGCACCCAAGTACCGGGCCACATACTGGCCATATGATTCTTATGTTTACTCTAAAGCGCAGTAAGCTTTTAACATAGCTGTTGAAACAGTTTTCTTCATGTCTCACATAAACAAAATTGTACTTGCTTTCCACGCTATATATCATTTAAGCTCTTTTAGACAGGCTTCAACTTGTAGCGCGCACGTACTCGCAATATTATCACATTCGACTATACAACATGTGTTATTTTAGTGCTGGTATAAACTTCGTGATTATCACTTTTGTCACTTCTTTAAGTGTTAAAAATATACATGAATAAAACTAATGCTAGTTTTTTAAAAACAGAATTTTGCGTTCTGAAGAGTAAGTCTGCACCATATACCTAATACGGACTCTGCGCGCTGAATTTTGTAGACCCGAGTTGAAGAATATATATACCGGTTAAGGTCGATTTCACCTATGAAATATTGAGATTTTTTTGTAAGTCTAAATATTCCCTGCAGGAGTACGAAGACGAGATGGTTCCTAAGTTGCTTGACTTTATCGGCCGCAGTTTGCTCCGTTTCGGAATTTTAATATCAGTAATTTTTTAAAAATTTTCTTACTATTTGAATATTTACGCTCGAGAGTATACTACAGTTTACTTAAGCTACTGATGTTAGCTTAAAACAATTAAAAACGTTAGTTTTAAAGTCTATTGATATATCTTTGTAGTCTTCAACATTTTCATTTGTTTTTTGATATTTAATGTATCAATTAACTATGCTTTTTTCAGTCTTTTCCGAAATGTTAGCTTTCTTTGGTGTGCATTTTCTTCTGCAGTGGTTCCGGGTACGTTATTGTCACAGCCTGTATTATCTATTTTAGTTGTGTGTCACGATGGGTTGCTCTGCTTACTCAAGCTTGCACAACGATTCAAACGATTTACAAGTTGACTGGAAAAGATTTTGTTAGGGCTAGTTTTACTTGGTGTTTTGTTGCACAATCGTAAAGTTTATGCCTGTGTCTGCACGATAATCCTGACCATGCTTCGTGATAAAACTTTATAAGAACCATTATAAGGCCTCTGTAAAGGCGGTTTGACCACTTTTATCAGTAAAAACACATACGTGCCTGCACTAACAAGGTCTTTAAACACGAATGGTTTACAGGTGTTCTTATGATCGACTGAAATGGATTTAACTCTCTTAATGTATTTTGAAATCATCAAAGAAGGTATATCGATTGGGCTCGAATCCATTAAAAATAGAGAATGAGCCTACAATTCTCAAAGCAGCAGCAATTTCGATGGTTTTTCCTTTGAACGTTTGATGCTTCTTACCTTTTCGGCGGTTGCATGAATTTTAATTGGCCCTGTTGAATTTATTGAACAGCTTTTATCGTGTCACGACTTTTTCGGTTCGTACGTTGTCTCTCAATTGCGTTTACGGAGTTAATAACAGGATTATTTATTTGTGAAAATATTTCATTAGAATAGTTCAAGTAAGGATGACTATCTGCTGATATAGATAGAAAATTTTCTTTGAAAAGAATCTTAATATTTTGTCCGCTCGTGCTATCATTTTAGCTTCATTCTCTTCGTCTTCGCTAAGAAGATAGATATTGGTTGGCGGGTGCTTTTTCCACAGGGTGCGGATTATCTTGTGGAGTACCAATAGGCCTGCGAAATCATATATCTCTTGCAGGGACGGAAAGGGTTTTCTATTTCTCATTCTAAAATTTATGAAGACTGTATCTAGTTCTTGTATTGATGTTTTAATATACTCATGCAAGAGCGCTTCCTTGTAGGTAAAATAACTTCGTCCCTGAAGAAGATTACGAAAAACAGGTGCGAGTCTAAATGTAGCTTTTTGCTTCAGATTTCTAGTGATACTAGAATTTTACTTCGACTCTATTAACACCGCAACTCAAGAAATGAGTTTTGAAAAGAGCTAACTGTGATACTGTATCATGTTTCCAAAAGATTGGAACGTTAATGTCTATGTTAGTGTTTAAAGCGAAACTCTGAGTTGCTGTTGTTTTTCTCCGTAAAAATAATATCGAAGAAATTTGATTGCTCGTATGAGTTAGTTCGAAGATTAGTTATTGGGATCTAAGTGTTGCCTCCATTTAATTTTTCCTGAGTTTTTAATTTTAGAAAGATCGTCCGTTTGTTTTGATTGGGAGTTTTTTTATTAAATGCGTTGATTAATTCGTTTATTTTAGTTTTAAAATCCAAATTTTCCTACTCTAACTGCGCTAACTTAAGTTCTTGTTTCGCGTTGTTTTTCTTTTTAGATTTATAATCGTCGTCTTTCTTAGCATCGCCCGCTATATTTTCAGTTTTATTTCTATTCTAATTGAAAATATGTAAAGTTAGACCAATACAAATTTTGTCTGTGAAACGTAATTTTTTAAAATATTGAGTGTTTATTTAGGTGAATATGGTAGAGACTTAGTCTTTGTTATCGTTTGCTTTCGAAGTTAACATATTCGAAATGCTTAACATATATTCGCCGATATACAACATTTTAAAATCGTGACTTCGAAGAACACTTGCACGCATACACGAAGACAGTAAACGTTTTGAACGCGCTGACTTTTCTTCATACAAAAGACAGCAAATATTAAGTTTATCATTTGAAAAATGAAAATACTTAAATAAATTTTTGTAAAAGAATTGCCAACGCATAACACACTAAAGCTAGGAATCGCGAACAACAGATTGAAAATTAAATTATTTACGAAAAAATTGTTATTTTTTTCACTTTTGAAGAAAGACAATCTTCTTGATGAAAAAGTATTCAAAAAAATTTCTTATTTTAAGTCTCTCGAAATTAGTAGAATAATAAATAAGCGTTTCACTAATCGAAAGCCAGTTTTTGCACTTAACATCCGGACGAAAAGTTTGTTATTCAGAATAACGCACTTACATTAACCTTAATATGTGCGTACATTTTTCGTTGATGATGGGCTGAACGTCAATGTTGCTAGAAGTTGGGCCGTTGATGGACACGCGATGAGCTGCTCTCAGGAATTCCGTGCTGACAGGGCACGTTGAGCCACCAGCGAAAAAATGGCGCGTCGCAGCAAATGCGCGCTAATAAGGTGCACAATAATTGCTTATGAACTATGCTCCGAATTTTCTGCAGTAAGCGTTGAGACTACATCCTCGTAGTGCATGGCGCGAAGGCACTGGTGGTAGTGACTTCACGCAACTAACTTGTTGTTGGCCAGATGGTATTTGCTCAGAGGTGGGCGAGTATGCCAAATGCGCGCACACCGGCGTGCCACCACGTGCGCTCGGCGAGATTTTAATGAAGAAAATCGTTTACCAGTTTTGATTTTTTCTAACGGTGGGCATCAACATCCTTCGACATTTAAAATCGATCTGGAAATTGAAAAATTTTTTTAAATGAATAAAAGTATGAAAAATAAAAAGTATGAAAAGTATAAAAAGTATGAAGAAAGTAAAGTGCTTTACTTACATATTTGGCAAAAGATTTTCCAACCATCGTTTTTTTTGTTCTCTCTTGACTAGTATCTTTTCTACTCCCTGCGAGCAAATTTGAAGAATTCTCTGAAGACGATGGTGTGGAATATCTCCAGAGTCCCATGTTATGCCCTTGTGACTCCTTTCTAACCACAGAGTCATACATTTTTCTTCTTCAGTCAGTTCTTCCCAAGCAATCGGAGGTTTGAAAAGATAAGCTGTTGGTTAAGCAGTTTTTTTCAGGCTCAAGAAACTAACTCCTTTAAAAATAAAGGTTTCTTCTGATATTCTTTGGAAACCTTGAATATCGCAAATATAAACACTTTCTTCTCGAAATAGTAATATGAGTTTTCTGAACATTTGATCATACTCGTATGTTTAAGCCATCTTGTACAAAACTAGACAGTTAAGTAAGAAGTGATCTCAGAGAATGAATCAGAAAATTTTCAAATTCTGAATTTATAACGAGAAACTCCGCCTTATGCTCTTTGTGGGTGCTCAGAAGTGCAATCCTCAGTTGTTGACCGAAAAGATGAATTTTCATTGGTTTAAAATTTTCTCCACCTAAGAAACTTATTCTCATATCCATTTAAGATTGGACGATAGAAGAAACGAAATCCTTATTGGTTAATCGGAACAAAGTGGGGGTTGCCGGTTTACACAAAGAAAATTTACTCCCTCCTAGGAAAATTCTCCCTTCTCTCATTGGGAAGCTCTCCCTTTTTACTATTGGTCAGTTCATAAATTTTTTCCCCTTTTTCAGGAAGATTTTAGCTTTAAAAAAGAAAGCTACTTCTTGAATGAGCGCAGTTCGTCTTCTACAGTCATCGATATTTAGTATAAAAGTAAAGTGTAGTATAGTAGTAAAGTGTTATTTTAGTGAAAAAAGTAAAGATTGCTTCAATCGATTTTTTTGAATGTCTTGTTCAAATTCTTCGAGATACTCTACGAAATATTACGGAATTAAGCAATAATGATATTTATTATTGGCTGGATGTGTGTAAATCAACAAAAAGTCAATTAAATGAAAAAATTGCTAAACAAAATCTAACAATACGAGAGAAAAGAAATCACTACATTGTCAAACTTGTATGACTCATCTTTCGTGTGTGCAAGTTGAATTTGAACAGCACCTTCATGAAGGAGGAAGTCTATAATCGGAAGAAATAAAAGTCGATTCGATCGATTAGTTTCAGAGAATAAACAAACAGAAAACGAAGTAAACCAAGGAAATATTTAAGAAATCATCAGAGATCAGATGCATTATAGAGTGCAAGGAGAAAATACTAAATTTTTCTACACTATCAGACATCATGTGCATAAATTTAAAGTCTTAGATTTCCATGTAAGTTCTAAAAATAAACTGTGTCTTGAACAGCTAGAAAGATTGTATGCATCACGTATACTTGAGCATGAGGTTATCTTCCTTGAAGATTATTTTAAAATTAAAAATATAATTAAGATACTTTTGAAACATAATATTAATTTTTAGCTTAAGTAAAAAAGCCGAATTATAAATCTGCCTTTTTCAAGGCACTTGTTAAATTTTGTAAATGCTTTTGAAGATAAGTTAGAAAGCATTAAAGACTTGCTACGTTAAATCTATCAATTTAACGATATCGAATCAATTAACGATCAATTTAACGATAGCGAATATTTGTCTACTGCCGTCGACCCCACGACTCTCCGAAGGTCGCTAGCCGAGGCAGGGTCGCGCTCCGAAATTCGGTTTTGGAGTAAAAATCTATAAATTCATTTTCGAAGCACGAGAAGCAGTAGTCGTGCTAAATATTTTATTTTCCAGTGTCTGGCGCCCAGAAGGGAGTAGGTCTTCTGCCTCTCCCGGCTTTATATTAATTTTCCTTTTTTTTCATTTTAAAATTTAGCTATTCGTAATTCAGTTTCATTTGATTTAATTCTTATTTTATTTTAATTGTGGCCCAACGAAATAACCGGGGACACGCGGAGTGAATCCCACGCACTCTGTAAACCCCCCGTTATAGTATTAGTGACAAAGAAGGAATTACAGTTTTGCATTGTTTATCTGAGACTGACATAGTATTTAATGAATATGATAAAATAGAAACTAGCTAAGATATTTTTAAATAAAGGAGCGGATATTGATGCTAAAATTACAAATTTTCTATAAGGAAGGTGTTTTGCTCTGTAAGGGAGTGATGAGTAATGTAATGAGTCATGAGTCTTGTCATGAGTCTTGTCAACTAAGAAAAAATAAGAAGATGATTTTTTAAGGAAGGATCGCCAAGAAGAGCAACTTGAAAAACGTGCAAGAACGCATACGTTAGCTCGTGGCCAACGGGCTTGCTTACATTGTTAATGATGCTAGGCCACGTTGCTTGGGCCATGGAGGCTGTCGAGTCTCGTAAGTATATATAATTTTTTAAATTAAATTTATTTAATAAAAACAAAATAATTCATTTATATCTATAACACATATATTTCTGTTTTAGTTCTACCTTTAACGTCGCTAGCAACTATGCAGCAATATTATACCAAACCAAGAGTACAGAGCAACGGAGTTCACAATAAGGACGGAGGAGTTCGAGTTCGAGTTTAATAATTTTTGTATCCAATCTTGTCTGTTATAATATTTTTAGTTCAAAAAATTTCTGGCAGACTTGATAAAAGAAATAATATAAAAAATGTGCAGGAGCGAATTAGATGGTTCGTCACTAATGGGCAAACATTGCTCATGGTATTAGACCATGTATCATGGGCAATGTAAGGGAGGGATCGTAAGATTTTCCGTAAAACGTAGTGGGAAGGAAAATCTAGGTTTTGGGTTTAAATATTCCGTCGCAGGCTGCAGTTCGTCAGTTTCTGTTCCATTTTCGTCTTTTGGAAGACCAACTAAGGAAAAATAAGAAGATGATTTTTTAAGGAAGGATCGCCAAGAAGAGCAATTTAAAAAGTGTGCAAGAACACATACGTTGGCTCGTGGTTAACGGGCTTACATTGTTAATGGTGTTAGACCACGTTGCTTGGGCCATAGAGGCTTTCGAGTCTCGTAAGTATATATAATTTTTTAAATTAAATTTATTTAATAAAAATAAAATAATTCATTTATATATATAACACACATATATTTCTATGTTTCAGTACCACCTTTACCATCACTAGCTGTTATGCAGCAATTGTACCAATTAAATAATACAGAGCGAATGAGTTTACAATCAAGACGCAGAAGCTCAAGCTCTAGCTTGAGTTCGAGTTCGAGTTCGAGTTCGAGCTCAAATAAAAAAAGCTAGACGGTCGATCTACGACGATCGAGTCAAACGCAACCACTCGATCTGAAAATCAGGCTAATGAGATGCAAAATGCAGCATCTACATCAAAAGGTAATTTATAATTTTATTTAATAATATTTAATATAATTATATTGGATTTAATATTTTATTTTTGATTTTTTTCTTTATTCAGATCTGTCGTTTTATAAAGAAAAGCGCAAGGCTGCAAAAGAGTGGAGGAGGGGTGTCAACCGTGATCTAACGGAAAGGCATTCGAAAAAACTCGAGCAATTATCGTCAACAAGGAGGCAGTCATCTTCTGCTAAGTTATCAGAGCTATTATTCAAATTCTTCGAAATACTCTACGAAATATTACCGAATTAAGCAATAATGATTTTCATTATTGGTTAGATGTGTGTAAATCTACAATAAGTCAATTAAATGAAAAAAATGACTCATCTTTCGTGTGTGCTAATTGAATTTGAACAGCACCTTTCGTTAGCACGTCAGCTTTCCAAAATCGAATTCGGCCTACTGGGGTAGTTATAAACATAAAACATTTGGAAATTCGAAGTTTTTTAAATAATGCAGAGAAATTTGTGAAGTTAAAGCACAAACATGCTTGGAAGAATACAATGCACTAAAAGTGAAATCTGATTTTATTTCAGAATTTTCTATGCAGAAAAATGGTGAAAAAACAACAGACATTAAGTACTTTACAAGTGAAAGTGCTACAATATATATATAATATTAAATTGATATTATAATTCAGTAAAAATATCGAAAAATTAAAAGATCAACATTTATTATATATTGTTTAAAATTTATTATGGTAGAATTGAAATTTATAATAATGTATAAAAGATTCACTTATTACTCAAATTATAGTTAAATAAAAATCCAAACTTTAGTAACAATACTTTCAATTTCATATTTGTTTTATATTCCATGATATTCTAAGGTCGAGCTTTCATATTTTTCTAAAATACT
>JAPYZB010005719.1:0-16266 GCA_030522745.1 Eupelmus kiefferi | reverse complement strand
CTGTAATATGCTATAACTTTTGTAAATTAAAGTCGATTTGCAAAATTCAAAATGATTCTTACATCAGCCTGAGTTATTTATTGTAATTATAGATATCGCTGAAGGAAAAATTATTGGTTTCAAATATTCATAATAATATGGTTTTAATATAATAAAATTTCTTTATTTATAAATTGCAATCTCTACAAAATTTTTTAGATTATAGTTTAAATTATTTCCTGAACAAAAGCTCAATAAGAAAATATCGATTTAGAAAATATCAAGACTACCTACTTACTTATAAACACACTATGTATTTATTCTTATTAATATACATATAAAAGTAATTTTTAATTCAGTTATATTTCATTATCTTTGAATTTTATATTTTTAACAATAGAAGAATCCTAAAATACTTTAAAAAATTCCTGCGTGTAAATAAACAAGTGAATATCTAAATAATATCGATATATTATATTTATATATTATAATACATAGGTATATCTGTGGCTTCCCATAAAAATCAAATAAGTAACATTTTTTGAAAATTAAGTATTTACCTCTTTTGGGAAGCTTGAGGGCTCCTCTTTTACACAATTCATAGAATTTATAAATAAAATTTTAATTGCTTTTATTTATTTTGTTTTTTACTAATTTTAGTTATCCGTTTCAATATAAAACCGTTAATTTCATCATTATCAAGAATTATCACGTAAACTGAATGATGGATTATGATGGAAAACGAGAGGATTAATACGACAAATACATATCCCATAATCGAATAATAACGTAAATGAAATAAAGTATGATTTTATAAAATACTAATATTTGTTTTTAAATAATCGCTTTTGTAGGCGTTTTCCTTATTAATTCAATGAAATTAAAAAAGAAAATCATAAAATAGATTAAGTCCAATGTGATCCAGTTCCCAAACTTTTTGAATGACTCGACTAGTTTGCAACAAGAAAAAAAGCATATATTTCAAAGTTATGGCCATGATTATATTAGTCTCTAGTACCTAAATGAGTTAGCCAAGTGTTAGATTTTGACTTGTTTTCTCTGATCTCGAGCGCACTTTAAAACCTCAGTCTCTCGAAAACACGAAAATGTGATTTCTTTGTTTGTTACGGGAAGTCACAAATATATATTATATGAGTTACGGGGGACTCGCATACGATATGCTAATATCAACTGTTAAATTATAAAACATTAAAAATAATAACTAAAGGATGCTTCAACACAAACTACAATAAAATAAAAGAATTATTTTATAAGCATAAACGTAAAAATTTTATTTATAATACAAAATAATTAATATCTATGATAAAAAGATATATCGAGACAAAGCTTTTAGCGATAGTAAACAAAAAGTTTTCAAACGATAACAATATCTAATTAGAAAAACTGAAAAAGGTTCGATACTACGTATAACTACATTATATTTAATTATAACTAGTTCAAGATTATTTGAGTGCGTAGAATATGAGACACCAAATCGTCTTTTTCAAATACAAAATACAAAATATCGGCTACGATGAATCTGACATCCATTTTTTGTATTTAAAAATCTTTTGTACTTTGGTTTACTTCTGAGTGGTTAATTTATTTTTCGGTTCGCCGCTTTCTATGAAATCCTTAAAGGTTCTCTTTTCTTTTGGCATAGCTAATATTATACCGCCAACTGCTGCGACTATCGTGAAAAATTGAGCAGCTACTCGAAGACGCATCATGTATTGCTGCATTTCTGTTCGTCCGTGCTTAAAATTGTATAGACCATAAGATAGTGCTCCGACTGTCACAGTTGCTCCTAAAAGTTTTAACTGACTTTGTAAAAGTTCTTACCAAGTTTTAAAAATTGGATTTTTCAAAAGCTCAGTTCTTTTTTGGAAATTCAAATAATATATACACAATTCATTCATTAATATATTTTTTTTTCTTTTTCAAGCATCGAGAACAATATTACTCTCAAGTTTAGCGATTTATTTCATAATATTTATATGTTTACCACCCTCACCTTCGGTTCGGATAGCATTTAATACACGATTGAGAAACAAAATTCAAAATTTTATTTTAAATCTTCTGAATTAATAAGAATAATTTTTGAAAAATTAAAGTTCATTACAACTTTTTTCGTTGCTTACGATACGCGTTGTTTACATTTCTACGCATGTTTTCAACAATTTTCGAAGCTTTAAATTTAAAATCAACCTTTTTTTAAATTTATATTACTTTTGATATTAAAGTGATACTTATTATGAGTCATAAAAACGTTTGTGATATATATTATTACATCAATTTCTTTATCGATTTTCGCGAAAAAAAGAAAGATAAATGAAAATCCTTTTTCTTACAAATACAGGAAGTATATCACTGTAAATTTATTTTCGTCATTTTTAACATAAATCAATAGTTAACATAAAAAATACAAGAATCTTCTGATATTAATAATTAAACTTAACATATGAGGATTTTGTCAAAACTACACTTTTATAGGTTGCATAGAAATAAATATGTACATATTAAGTAACTTCTCTATATAAAATGTTTAATAATTTATAAAGAACAATAAAATTCTTTTAAAATTTTGTAATTGAATGAACACGTAAATTTAAAATGCCTGAGAGAGAGGGAGATAAGTGGTTAGGAGGGGGAAGAAAGCGGGAGAAAAAGAGATGACAGTCCGATTTGAATTCCATGAATGGACACCGATATTTTAATTTTAAATCCATCATTAAAAATTTTCTTATAAATTGATAAAAATAAAAACAGATGAGTTTTAACAGTTATTTTATTTGGTATAATTATGAGTTGTAAAATGTTAATTTTTCGCTCCTTCTATCAAAAGAACGACCGTTTAAGATATATTTCAGACTGTACAAAAATAAATATTTGCATAATACTTGCAAGTTTATATGTATTAAAAAAAGTGGAATTGCACAATTATACGAAACGTTTTAAAGAAAAATGTAATATTTCCAATATAATAGAAAAATTGTAATCTCTAAAACCTAGCTTAACAAAGATTTCATTATAGGTAAACTATTTTTACTTTTTAGTATTTTTAAAACAAACAAAATTCAAAGTATTAAATACAATGTATACGTAAGTTCTTGATTTGATATATAAAACGTAAGTAAACGTTATGCAAAATCGCGTACGTCCCGCGGTCATCTATGCGATAAGCAGGGTTGTTGATTAAATTTAAATGAAAAAAACATATTTGATGGTTATGATTCTTATAGAGCAAAACATTGATAATCACCTATAGGCACAAGCGGATTTTCCATGCATTTTCGTTTAATTCTTTCCCAACTAGTCTCAGTGTACATAACCTTATCCATGTCCTTCTGGAGCTGTACCCAGTCAAGACCGGCAGGCTTCGGGATGTCTCCCATCTCGCTATTTTGCTAAACTAAGCAACGTATAAACAAATAATTTTCAGACTGACGAGTAGCACTCTACGATTTTTCGGGATTGTTTCGTGTTGATCTTTGATCTTTTTAGCTCCCTGCTATACCACCGTGCGGCCTGCCGCTGCAAGTCAGCTGACAAAACTATATATATACATCGTATACCTATAAGCATACCTGCGTGCGTATATCTATAGAATAAATCGGACGAGTTGCGTGACATTGCAACACCAAGCCACCCTAAACGGACCAATTCGAAAGAAAAAACAAGATTTAATTTTTTTTAATTTATTTAAATTTTATAATTTAAAGAGCACTACACAATTTCTTATTATCTTTGAAAAAAAAAATTAAATAAAAGCAGTGTATTTGTAGATTTCTTATGATTGGAAAAAATAATCCTTTATTTTAAATAAACTTTATGCAAAAATTCAAGAACTATTTACAAAGTAATCGCTTAATTTATCATAAAAAATAGATATTTTATAGGCATATAAAACAAACTTATGTGAATGATAATCTATATAAAATTTGCAATTATAAACCCAAATAAAATTGTTTAACAATATTCAATTATTCTTTTAATCATCAAAATATAATTAAAACAAAAAAAAAAAAGAAAAAATTTAATGTTTGGAGGAAAAGGAAATTAAAACAAACTTTATGGTACCAATGGTAATTTTTATTTTTGTTATTTCAGTTTGTTACTTGGTATATTATCGAGTAACACATGTGCAATACACTTTGTTCTGGATTTTGCACACAGCGAAAAACAAAGACACAGTTACTATAAAATGTAGTTTTAAACATGATTGCCAAATTTCTTCTGGGACAATATCAAACATGTTTATATTTTAATAAAAATTGTGAAGACAGATAATTAACATCGTGTTATGAGATATTGGAATGAATACTGCAATGTATAATGGTCCATACGCCTCAATTTGCCTTCGACAACAAAAAACGGTGCTCGTCAAAAGGTTTGTACTTCAAGGTTTCGTATTTCGAACGAAAAAAACTAACATAAAAAGAATTTCAATGTTATTGCAATCGATTATTGCAAAAATGAGAAATTCTTATAAAATCAATCTTATTTAAGATTCAATACAAAATGCAAATTATATTTTATACTTATAACGTTTGCAATAAACCGAACGGCAATGTGGAATATTTTATCCACTTTGCCGAGCATCGTTTAATTATTGAAAATATGGTTTTTTTCGGCTATAACTTTATCACGTGTCATTCGCGATAAAATCTTAAGGCTTTTTAGAACCAATTATTACGTTCTAATTATATAAGAAAATCTAAGAATTATAAATTAAAAAATGTCAATGAGTTACCACAATAACTGGCATACTCAAACGCACGAACCACTGTTAAGGACAGTTTTTCTAATCACAGTTCAAGACGAATAGTTAAATCTAAGTCCCCAAACATTCGGCTTTTGCTCAGTATTGTGTTCAACGCCTAAATTAGAAAATCAACTATAATTATTGTATCCATTACTTCTGCTGTTATCGAATCGCTTGTGTGTTCCAGAGAAAGTGTTTTCCCGTCCTCGGGCTCCTCCATATCCCCATCGGTCTGAAACAAAAATAAAAGCAAATAAGTAATCAAATAAGTTTATAACAATAAATAAGTTGTTTTTCTTGTATTTTATGTATTTTTTACGATTCTTCAAAACCAAAAAATTTTATATTTAAGAAATAAAATAATGCGTATAGACATGCACGCGACGCAAACGCATAAAATATAATAATAAAAAAAAATACTAACTGCGCGCTCCAAAGTTGTTTCCTCCCTTTGATGCCAACTCGGATAGTTTAGGGTTGATTATCTGATTAGCTTCCCTCAGGACGTTTATAAGATCTTTAGCTTGACGTCCATTTTGTGGTGTGAAAAAGGCATAACTGGTACCAGAACTTTGGCAACGACCAGTTCTGCCTATTCGGTGGATGTAATCTTCGGACGATGATGGATAATCAAAGTTTATGACGTATTTAACATCATCAACGTCTAAAAGAAAATTGCCGTTAATATAAGTAACTTTTTATAAGAACCTTATAAACTATTTGAAAAACTGTGTTTCATTCATGTTCATACATTAATCTATTTGATATGCAGCCCATTGGAGATAAAAAAAATAGAAACAAAATTAAAAAAAAATAAAAAATTAAAAAAAAAAATATGAAAATAAAAAATAAAAAAAATGAAGTTATAATTTTATAATAAAGAATTATTTATGAGTATAATTAGCTGCATCACAAAATAAAAATACAAACCATGAATGTCGAACTATGCATTTTACGTGAATAGTCTTGAATGCAAGTTCATGTTTTGTAACATCCTGTTCGTATACATTCGCATTGAGTAGCGATAATAGCTAAATCAAATGATTGTTGTCTCGCACAGGTTGAGAGCATTGGCTATGGTGTGTCCGGAAGTTTTGCAAAACCAGAAGCCAACGTTTCAAGGCGATATAACCTGAGCACCACCTCATTTTTTTTTTTTACATTTTTTGTTTTATTTAAACGCGTGGTACACAGGCTGTACACAGAGGCACATAAAGTACATATTTTACACCTCCAAAAAGAAGTGCTTGCTTGTACTTTTATCTATATATCGCTTTTATATATAGTCATTCAAGAGCACAGACAGTGAGTGAGCCATGGTAATTTTCATGTTGTTCATCAATTGCTTGCTCATCGCACACTCATCATAATCTGTGCATCATGTGCCTCTGAAACAAAAGACAACCAGACTGATTAAAATAAATTATAAGATGCCCACGCTTAACGGTGTTTTTTCTATTCATACTTCTTTTTTATTAATGAAATTCAACTGATTTCAAGCTCCTTCCGTATTTAAAATCTATTCTCAATTTTATTAGCACAAGCTACTTTACACTTTAAATCACCCTATGTTTTCCGTAATCCATGTACCATATGCAACTGAAGGCAATTACTTACTTTTTTTAAGTATACATGGTATTAAAGAAATTTCATAAGTATAATATGCGATTATAACAATATGAAAAAATTTCATGAAATAGTAATAAGTATAAAAAAAATATTTAGATCTTATAAATAAATAAATAAAAAAAAAAAAAAAAATCCTTGTGCCAAGTTTGAGAAAGTTGTGACAACAAATACGAATTTTGCAATTTTCAACTCATTTTTAAAATTTGAACTTTTCTGGACGTTTGATGGGTTTCTGTCGTATTTTATAAAAAAATTTATAAGAAATAAACTAGAGAAAATATTAAACGACGAAAACCTACCACTTAGACCAACCAAGTATTGATAAACGTTGAAGCTCTTCAGAGCGAGGCATCACTTCATATAACCAGTCTGTGCTACATCGCCACCCACCCAAAATCTAGTTCCTCTAACCTTTTCCTAACGACACATTTACATTTAAAAATGCTTAAGAATTTTACGTACCCAGTCCTCGAGCAGCAACATCAGTTGCTACCAATATTGATCCTTTCTTATTTCTGAATTCTGTAGGAAAAAAAAATTAGTTGAAATATTTTCTTTTACAGCATATTATGTAAAATAAAGACGAGAATTTTGAAATTACCTCTTAAAACATAGTCGCGTTCCTGTTGAGATTTGTCACCATGCATGCACACTGCAGGCCAACCGTATCTGCGGATATTCCTGGTGATGTTTTCAACTTTCTTCTTTGTTTCTACGAAAATGATGGTTTTTCCGCCATCATCATTAACATTTCCTATTTCTTGGAGTAATGTTCCCAATCTATTAAGAAAAAGATATTGATAATTTAACATATTTTATTAAAATAAACGATATATTTTTTTTAAGTTTTATGAAGTAAATCAGTTCTTCTTAGAGGTATAAAAATAAATAAAATCACAACTTGTCATAATTTTATATCATCATATTAATTGAAAAAAATATAAAAAAGAAGTAAAGGACTTTCAATTTGTTTTATGAAATTACTCACTTTGTTTCCTTCTCATGTTCTTGACAAACATCAATGATTTGAAGGATGTTGTGATTGGCAGCGAGCTGTAGGGAGCCAATGTTGAGCTGAGTATAATCCACAAGGTATTCCTCTGCAAGATTTCTTACTTCCTTTGGCCATGTTGCAGACCACATGAGAACTTGTCTATCTGGTCTGATTTGTTCAATGATTTTGCGGATTTGAGGTTCAAAGCCCATGTCCAACATTCTGTCAGCTTCATCCAAAACCAGATAAGTACACCTTCGAAGGTTAGTAGTGCCTCGCTCTAAAAAGTCGATCAATCTGCCAGGTGTTGCAATAACGATTTCAACGCCACGCTCCAAGTCACGAGCCTGACCACCTTTCGGCGCTCCACCGAAGATGCAGGTATTCCTGACATAGGACAACGAGCCAAAGTCTGAAGCGACTTGTTGAATTTGTTGGGCTAACTCTCGGGTTGGAGCAAGAATGAGAGCGATGGGTCCGTCGCCACGATTCAACGGTTGTTGACTATTGATATGAACAATAGCAGGCAAGATGTACGCCAGAGTTTTTCCAGATCCGGTTTGCGCAATGCCGACCATATTTCTTCCAGACATCGCGATTGGCCAACCTTGAGCTTGAATCGGTGTTGGTTCAGAATAACCTTGCTTCTTAATACCTAAAAATGAAATAAATATATTAATATCAATAATAAAGAAAATATCCATTTTGTAAAAAAAAAAAAAAAAAAACAAAGGGGTAGAGTATCAATTACCTTGCATGACGTAATCGGGGAAATTTCCTTCTTCAAAGTACTGAATCGGATTAGGCAGCTTGTCTCCTTTAAGGGTGATCTTGTGCATGTCCCTGAAGTCGCCGACCTCACGTGGATGACGATTGGAAACATTGGGGTGGGGAACGTAAAAGTCCTTCTTGAAGGGCCGCAGTGTCTCATGATCCCAGTTTGGTTTCCTGAGAGATACGCCGGCGTTGTTGCTGTTCTGTGGTCGGCCGCCAGGACCGCCACGAGGTCCACCTGGACCACCACGGTTACCACCAGGGCCGCCACCGCGGCTACCACCTGGACCTCCACGGTTGCCACCAGCGCCGCCTCCTGCGCCATAGCGCGATCCTCCGCCGTTACTGCCGAAGCGGTTATTACCAGTTACGGTACCGCGCATTGGCCCACCTCCACCTCCGCCGCCATTGCGATATCCACCTGATCCTGACCCAGAGTTGTTGTAAGTCCTGCATAATAAGAAATCAATCAGTTAGTTAAATATACATTAAACGAGGCAAATTGTAAAGTTAATATTGAAAAATTAATTAATTAATTATGCGATATAGCTGGAAAATTACAATGACGTAACAATAAAGATTCAAAACGTAGTCATTTTAATTTTGTTTTAATTTTCAATCTCAAGAAAGAATTTTTTTTGACTACAGTTATTATTTCAAGAGTTAAATATTCAAAGATATTCTGTCTGTAAAAATTGTATTACCAGCCATACGTTAATTTATTAATTATATAAAAAATAATGTAGTGAACATTGAGAATAAAGGATCCAGACATTAAAACGTGTGGACACCGAAGGCAAAGGTTCACTCGTTTTTTCTTCCTCCCACAAGCATTCATGCCCCACCGATGAACAAAATGGAGTCATGCCAAAATAGGAGGTTTCTCACTCGTGCGCAACGGAAATGAACTCGTCCATCTGTTTAGCCCCGTAAAAGGTGCAACGCGGCCCGTGACAGTTGCACCGAAAAGTCGTAAAAATAGCAAAGAACAATTTAATCAAGACGCAAAGGCGAAACTGAGAAAAAAGCCCGCAAAATTCTTAAGCATTATACAAAGGAAATTTCCAGGGCCGAGTCGAGCCACAAGCGGCCGCCATCTTTCCTTGCGAGCGAGTTCACCGTTACAGAACGAGAAAAGAATTTCGAAGTTTCCGAATAAGCTAAAAATTTGATATTTCTACTCACATGGTTGAAAAGTAAGTTTTCGCTTTCTGTCCCCTTGAAAGATGTTACAAAAAAGTTGTGTAATTGGCTTTGTAGTTGACCTTCTGATTCGTCAGCGGCAAGATTTCTGGAACAAATAAATATCGAATAAAGAAATTGCCAAACAATTGCCAACGAGTGACAATTTCGAATTGCAAAGGATTTCAATGTGCAAGAGATGTGAGAAGGAGTTTAGGCTTGGTAATGGAGAAAATTTTGGAGGAGCTACTGTAAAGTTCGACTTACCCGTGCCGCGACTGGGGACGGAAAGAACAGGAAGAGACAGCGAAGCGTCGAGGTCGATCGCCGAGGGAAGGGGAGGGAGGTAGGGATACCAGCGGGCAACTAGACACCACTGAAGTCAGACGTGGCTCGAGCGCATTGGCCAATAGGAGCAGCTATGCCTGAACCATGTGACGCCAGGCGGCCAGGAGCACTTGACGACAAGAAGCCCTGTTTAAGCTATGCTCATATTTCGTTTTTTCCCAACATCTCATTTTGCTTGAATAAAGAAGAAGTTACTATTCACCTTTAATAATTAACTTTGTCATTAATATATTTTTATTAAAAACATCGAGTTATTATGAGCTGACAAGAGTTATCAAAGCTTCGAGGCTCGCTTTTATAATATCGATTAGTTCGAAAGCGTTAAAGGGGCCACAAGGCAAGCGCGTATTCTGCAGCACAAGAAGCCTCTTCGGCTGCGCCAGTTTAATGATTTTTACCCCCTCTCTGGCCGTCGCTTCTCTCTTTACTCTTACGGACGCTCCAGAATTCCACAACGTAATAACAACGTTTTGCAATAATCATCGATGACATCCGTTTAAAATGATGGCTAAATTAAAAAAACAATTTAATACTGCATCTTTTGCGCTCAACGCCGCTCAATACCTTTCCTTCTGGCTTTTTCCAGATTTTTCCGGCTGGCTGCTTGACTAGCCGAGTGTCTTGCTGCTGCAATGCTGCTATCGCGTCACTTCCGACCTCATCGATTTCAAGCTGCGCCCTACTGGCTGCCGCTGCTGCTGTACTAGCTAGCTCTGCTCTGTTAATTCGTGAGCCTCGCTGCGTCCTTGTCTGACATATAGCTAGTAGGTATATATCAGCCCTGCCGTTGCGAGCTAAGTCGGAGATGAACAAAGCAGCAGCCAACGGGCGTTATACGCAACTGTAAATTTACCCGCGTCTAATCATTTCTTTCTTTCTCCCTTGTTTTTTAATAATTTTATAAAACCAGCGTGACCGTTTAAAAAATTCCTACAGCTAAAATGAGCAATTAAAGTGTTATAATTATTTTGTTTCCTACAATTTTTTTCCAATTTTTTATTTATATTTAAATAATAGCAATTTTAAATCACAAAATATAATACTTTTTAAAAATATTATATTCATATTTTTTATTGTAATCCTTTTAATTATAAAAGATAATAATAAAAATTACACCCCTGAATTTTTAAGAAAAGAATCTTTTTTAAATTACTTACGTTTAAAATTAAGTTCCAAAAATTAAAATAAAACTAGACCAAATTAATATTTTTCAATTCTGAAAAAATAAATTTTAATTTTCTGTTTAAAACTTTTTGAAACTCAAGGTAGTTGCGTGCCTCGTAAAATATAATTCGTTACTCACAAAATGTAACAAAATAAAAAATTCTAAAAACTTTTGACAACATTTATCAGGCAATGTGAAAGGGTGGGTTAGAAACCTGTACAAAATATTATACGGGAATCCAAAAATTAGGTTGAAACATCTATTAAACTAATTCAGAAAAAATTTTTTGTAAACAGCACCTACATTATTGTACTAGAAGCTGAAGCCTCCCGTTTTTCAAAAAAGTTTTACTGACTTTATTAAAAAAATGTTATACAGAAAAATATCAATGTCAAAATCCGAACTTACCGACGTTGCCTACGTTATATAGTAAATAATTTTTCAATATTCTGAAAGAAAATTTTCTGAAAAAAACGGGAGGCTTCAGCTTCTAGTAAAACATTTGTTTATGAAAAAATTTCTCTCAATTGATTTAATGAATTTTACAACCTAATTTTTGGGTTCCCGTAAAATATTTTGTGCAGATTTCTACCCCACCCTTTCACATCCCGTTTTTACAAAATTTTCACGCTTATTCATCTTCTAGATTCGCTTATATATACTCTTCTAAAATCTTCTTATTTCGGAGCTTTTTGCATTATTGCATATCTATATCTATATAAAATATCCCGTGGATTTTAACTGAGTATATATCAAAACAGAGACGATTAATCAGTCTGGAATTGTACAAAAATATTTTTCAATATAAAATATAATTTCATCCAAAGTTTGAATGTGATTCTTAATTTTATTAAATTTTATGAACAAACTATTTAGGTTGAAGTGATTAAAAACTATCTTATGATATTTAAGGTTTATTTACGTCTTCGTATTTAATTTTGCGTAGTAGTGAAGAGATCCCATTAACAGATAAACTTTTTACAAATATTGTTAGTTCTAAAATTGAATCTCTGACTTCCTAAGACAACTGTCTATATCCATTTTCAAAAAATTTTAATGACTTTTTAGCTTAAATTCAAACTTTTATAACTTTGGATTAAATTATTATGTCAAAAACTTTATTAATGGTATGTCCATTAATGTCAATTACAAAAATTTTAGTACTGCTCTTTCTACCTAGAAACGTTTTTCTTAATTTTTTATGTAATAATAAGTCCAAACTCATTAAAAAAAAATTTTTTTCGAATATCAACAAATTTTCTTGTTTGATTTCTTAGCAATTTTATAAAATAAAATTTTAGAATCTTCTCAGTTGAATATTAAATTACTTATAAAAATACATAGTTCTTGAAGTATTTTAAAAATAATTATTTAAAATCATTGCTTATTTATTAGCGTTTATTTTTTATACTTATTTAAACATTATAATAAAAAATGTCACATTTATGCAAAAATAGTTCCTTTTTTATCACAAACAAATTACTATTTATTAATTTTTAAATTATTAGTTAATAAAATTTTAAGTTAAAATATAAAAACATGGGTTGTAGGCCCATTACGGTTTTTCTTCTTTAGAGGTACTTACTACACCTTGTTTATAAGTTAATCTAAATAATAAATAATTTGATAAAGTTAATATAAAGTTTCTTTTGATTTCTTTTAGATTAGTATCTTGTTAATTGAAATTGCGTACTTACGTTATTCACACACTTTCTTTTGATTTGGTCGGCAGAATTCTCCTTGCAATTTTAGCCACATATCAATATTTAAAAATATATTTTAATTTTTTATGTAGCTTTTATTCTCATACAAAGATTATTCAAGTTTTTGAAAGTATAAAAAATTAAGTAATTTTACAAATAAAAAATTATTAAAATTTAAAAATATTGTAAATATTTTGAAAGGAAATATATTTATCCTGAACAATAAGATCATATCATTTGATGAAAATAATAATTTACGTATTTCTTAATCAATTGAAAATTTATTTAAAATTTCATATTTAATTCATACTTACGATTCCAGGTGGACTCTCAACATTGATAATAGTTGAACTTTGATAGTTATTATGTATAAAATAATATATAATCATATATAAATATTGGTTGGGATAAAGGTTGAATAAAGAATAGACAGTGTTTTTAAATTGCAATGTGTTTATTATTTTTATTTTCTATTCATAATACTGTATAACATACAAGAAATGCACTTTAGTGAAACCTACAGAAGAAGAGAATCTGAATGTCGAACAGTATCTTACGTTCTTATCATTTGTGTCGAACTGTTTTATTTTTTAAATCCTTCCTGCGGTTTTTAACGTTAAATTTCCTTTAAACATTTGTTTTAAATAGAAATTATAATTTATAATAAATGAGTTCGCCTCGCTCGCTTCCATTTAAAATCTCCCAAAAACATAAGCTCTTTTTATTCTTTGCAGTATTCTTTTTTCATATTCGTTTAAAAAACCTTTCTTGTATACGACTAACGAAAAAAAGAAAGTGATGACGATTAATCGCGTTAACGAGCAACTATTTGAAAATCCGGGCATGAATAACTTCTCGTTAATAAAAAATGAGATTTTGAACATACTTAATTATTTTTCTTTTTGAACTTTAGCCCCTAACTTTGTTTTCACTCCCCTATAAAGTTATACGAAACGTATTCGATGAAGGGCAGTCATAGATCGCGACTTCACACCTCGCATCTTTATTATTTTTGTTTTGTATACTCCATTCTATCGAATGTCATGGTCAAAAAATAAATACTCTACGATTTTTCATCAGTTTGTTGCTTCCTTCATCTTTTTCGTTTTTTTCTGAGTGTAAAAAGTAAATACGCGTCAAAGGGGGGGGACAATAAATCGTTCTCTCACTTTTGAATTCTTTCTACGCTTTCTTAGCACTTTCTCCATCACTTTCCATTATTTTACGTTTTTGCTCGCATTTTTTTCACTATTTATTAAACTAGTATCAAATATAAAAACATATATTATGGGCCCGTCAAGTCTGCTCGATTTACACGATATAATACCTCTTTTCTCTCTTTCTCTCTCTCTCTTTCTCTCTCGCTTCATTAATTCTCGTTTACATATATTCGTAATATCACGTTTTTTTAACAACAGTTTGATTGTATTGAGCAAATCAACGGCTGCTCAAGAAAAATTATAACAAAGGCCTCTCTCTCTTTAGAAAAAAACGCCCTAATCTCAACCCCCTACCCCATTTTATTTTATTAAGCATATTTGCATCTCTAATTTATTTAATTCTCCCTAAAAGGTCCTTCGCTTGTCAAAAAAATGACCACGGTTCTTTTGTTTACAAGATAGTATGAACGTTTTGGCTGTAAAAATGTAAACAGTCTGCTAATAAAAGTATTAATTTGTTAACAAAAAAAAAACAGAAAAGGTATTCTCATTGTTGAAACCAACAAATAAGTGCAAGGGAGTAAAGAAATTTGAAAATAAAAAATGAGATAGAGGTTCGTTTGAATCCAGCGAACAGGTACATCATTATATAATCTAATACGAGGAAGGGCAAAAATCATACACTTCAAAGTCACTGCGAGGCTCAAGTGGATATTCATTTAGAAGAATATAAATTTTGACTAGAATCTGGCTTGACGTCCTCCATTTTGCAGAAAGACAATATAGTAGTTGACGTCTTGCAAAGAATTTTCCCGCTATGCTTATTTTCTTTTAAACGCACTTCCATTTGCTACATCATTGCAAAGAAAGCACAAGTTACTAAATGTATTCCGACGAACAAATATTCTTCCTGCATTTTATGCTTTTAAAAATAGAAAGGAATAAGCAAGAACGTAAAAATTATTTACGATTGCAAACAGCAGAATAAAAAATATTTTGCTTTAACTCTGGTTAAATTTTTCGCGCGATAAAGTAGTTTACAAAAAAAAATATAATAAAATAAACATTTATATTTGATTACTTTCGTCGATGCCACGATAAATTTCGCTAGCTCGACAAAATTGTTGCATCAGTTTTTTAATACGCGTGATAAATAAATTGAAAAAAAAATAAATAAATAAACAGTGAGATTATTACGCGTTTGGTATATTATAAAAATTCTTATTAATTAATCTAAAAAAGAAAAAGAACGGGATAGTCTTTTTAATAACTGTTTACAAAATCGTTGAATGTGTTGTTAAGCGCGAGACAAATACAAAGTACAGAAGTTCCATGTGAACAATCGCTGCATAGATTGCAATAGTATATAGCTGTTCGTTTTGGACACATTCTGTTGGCAAGAGCAACAGTTTTTTAAAATTTAATAAATATTTACACTGCAATGAAAATTTTGTAGAAAGTCGCATTCTTTAAACTTAGGAACAAGATATATTTTTAAAGGGAACGAAAAGTTTAAATTATTAATTAGATTGTTAAATTATGAGTTGTAGTTATTAAAAAGATAGCAAACAAATAGTTGTTATGACCTAGTTGGTGAAATAAAATGTTAAATTTGAAAGAAAAAACGAAAAAATCATTTATTTTAATATGGATAAATTTAAAAAAAAAGCAAGAGACTTTTTACAAAATGTTTGATCAGTGCAATAACTTAAGTATTTGTATGTGAATGTATAGAAGTGTAAAAATTTTCTCGCGTGTGTGCAGTGTTCGTCATCCGTACGAGAAAGGTAGGAGCTTAAACAGCACCAACTTTATAATGCCGTCAGCAACGATCAATTTAATCAAAGTACAGCATAAATTTGAGTAGCGCTTTTTGATTAAGTTATCGTTAATCCTTTAATCGCGGGTACACGATATATGTTAAACAGAACAATTAATTGTTTAAAAATTAAGAAAAAGGATTATTCGAGTTGATAAAAAAATATGCTATTTTATTCGTGTTATACTAACGACAAAGTACAACGCGAACCCTTTAATCAAATAAGTTTTGAGAACAAAATGACTGGGTTAGATATAAAATTCGAGTAAACGCGCATAGCAGTCTAGATTAAATTGAACTAGCAAAAAAAAAGACGAACGAGCGCAATAAGCACGCCGATTTCTCTCTTTCCAGCATACGGACCGGCCACCCGTATTACGCTTTTACCGCACAGACATGTACATGGTTATGCGAACGTGAGTATTATTCGCGCTAACACGTCCTATTTTACTCGGATTGGCGAGAGAGATTCAGTCTTCTTTCAAGTTTCTTTATTATTTTCGCTACCTAGCGTCTTCCGTTTGACTTTAGAATTTTTCATTTACTTTTTGATGAATGCACGATTCAGTTTTAACTCTGTCAATCATCGAAGAAGACTTTTACAACTTTAAATACAATAATGATTAGTGTCCTTTTAGGTTTGCGCCTCTTTCGTTTATATTTATAATAATAATAGAAGTTCATTTTACGTACGCGATTATCACAGCGCTTAGCGTGTTATGTGTACCATTGTAACGCCTCTAGTTGT
>JAPYZB010005714.1:0-14291 GCA_030522745.1 Eupelmus kiefferi | reverse complement strand
CGCGCGCCTACGCTCCTGGAATCCCGGAGCCGATGTATATTCGTATCCGTTGGCATTTTTCAAGCGCCGCGGCTGTGTAAGCGCGCTTGGCCTCTTTAGCGATGCCGCTGACAGCCCCGTGATTTCGAGGGCGCACTTCCGGCGAGCGCGCTGCAAGAGAGTCTGGCCGTTTTGCAGACTGATTGTTTTGGGTCATGATTATTCGGGACGCTGGGAGAAAGTGGCTTGACGTGCTCGAATTGGCTTCGGAGGATAATGGGGGGAGATCGATTTGGATTCTACGATGAGGATCTAATTTGGAGCTTGTGTTATGGTTGGGAGGTGCTCGCTGCGGAGGAAGTTGGGCATGCAAATAGACCGGTAGTTTTGGTGGGATTGGTTCGATTCTTCGTGTTAATTAAATTACTGCTGGTAATAAGATATGTTGTTGACATTTGATCGATTATTGTTTTTAATTAACGAGGTGCGATACTCAATTAAAAATTCAAATTTCGCGCCGAAATTTAGCAGACGAAAAATCAATTATTTTGCTTATAACAAACGATAAAAAATTGAATAACAACAAATGAACAGTGAGTTGTCCTTCGTTGTGTAATTATCTATCATTTTACCAAATTTCAAGTTTGTATTGTAAAACTAAGTCGAGAAAAGCTTGAACAATAATAATTTTTTACTCGTCATTTGTTGTAATTTAATTTTTATCGTTTGTTATAAACAAAATAGTTGATTTTTTGTCTGCAAGATTTGAGCGCAAAATTTGAATTTTTAATTGAGTATCAAACCCCGTTAATAAAAGTTTAATAAGCTTGAAGGAAGTACAATCAGAAGCTTAAATTTGAAAGCATATGACAATCAAATTTGTATTACATTGTTATGATTCAATTTATTATAAGCATAATTGCATATGTAATCAACTCAATTATTGATGAAGTTATATTCATTTGCACGATTCAATTCCAAACCTTCAAATTCTAATTAAAAAATCTAAAAATTAGTTATATACATTACAACGCATTAACCTTCTATTACTAAACAATAAATTCATAATCCCAGCGACTCAACTAGGCCAACAGATACATCTCAATTATTAACAAGCCCTATCTCCCAATCAAATTAAACGCACTATCAAATCAATCTCCGAATCGCGCATAATCCACAGGAAAATCCAACCGATACGTAAATAACAATAACTGACGCATCAACAACAACGCACCCACCCCCCAACGGTCCCAATTTCATCAGCCGCCGAGCCCCCAGCGTTACAATAATTTCCCTCGCATCAATCCGCCAATTCGACTGAAAGTCGCCTGATTAGCCGACTCCACATCCGCGCCGGCTTTCACCAAGCGGGATGAACTCGCGGGTTGATGAACCGGCGACGAGCTCCGCACGTTTTTCCCGGCGTGTCCCCGGCAGCGCTGCAGTTGATACAATCTCTTTCTCTCTCTCTCTTGCTGGCTCTCTAAATTAGCGGCGGCAGCAGTCTGGTCTCGTCTTCCAGTTCTCTCTCTCTCTCTCTCTCTCTGTAAGTCGCTGTATATATACGTGCGCCGCGGGGGAATTGAGCTGGACGGGAAAAGATGAAGGCAGGATAATAAGATCAGGGAGGGGAGGGGGGTATTGTTTTGTGCCTATATATCGAAAAAACGAGGCACGTCCCGCGAGCGTCGGTGCAGCGGACGTCGAGCGAGCTTTTTGTTTTTCTTTGGGATGGCTGGAATCGTTACGGTATTGTGAGCTGAAGGGTGGCTGGGTGCTGTCTTTTTTGCTCTTTTTTTGTTCGGCTTCTGTGGAGAAGCGAGCCGCACTGCAGAAATGCTGATTGCGAGTGTTAATGAGGTTTCGATTGATCGGAATTTTAATGCTTGGCTGGCTGACTGGATGGTTAATGAAATGAAATGGTTCAAATATGACGGGATTGTTACGAACTTTGATACGAGTGTACGTATTTTAAATCGGAATTTTTATCAGTTTAGTAAAATGCTGTAATTGGAGTTTTCTCGGAAAGATTTTTCAGAGTGGTTATTATAAACAAGCCATTTCCAGAAATCGAAATCAATTACTACGTTTTTTAGAGCGCTTTACTCTATACTATCAGTGTATAGGCGAGTAAAAGCTGCGCCATTTCCGCGGCTACCGAGAAGCGCGGCTAAAAAATTGCTCTTCTCAGTCAATTGTACTTACGGCTGTCGATAGCAATCAATATTTCCCTGTAATGAAAATGATTCGCGGAACAGGACGTGTTCATCATCAAATGGAAACAATAATTTCACGATGCTATCCAGCAGAGTGAAAGCAAATTTTATAAAAAGAATTTTATGAAAAAGCTTACTCAATTAAATTTTTCAATTATCGCCATTGGAAATCGATATTTTACCACGTAGATTATAATAAAACCGAATAATTAAATGATGAATTTCGTTGATGAAAGTCAAACACAGTAAAAGTTAGTCAGACACGTTAATTAAATCCTATTCAATTAATAAAAAGATAAAGGTTTCCATATATTTTCGTCACTCCCAGCGCCGTCCTCAACTAATATCAATAAAAATAAAAAAAGCGCTTTATCATATCCCCCCTCAAAGAAAATAAGCAATCCAAAAAATTTATACCGCATCGAGCGAATAAATTACAAATAATTTACCGTGCTCGTAAAAAATCATTGCTTTCGAATCCTCGGTATAAAAAAAAAGCGAGCCGACCTCCCCGTGAATATAAACAACCGTACCCGATGTATACATCCTCTCTCCGCTCCATATAAACGTCGAGATAAAATTCATCCAGGAGCGATCGTTCGACAGCGAGTCGTCTGCTTGGCGTCGGCCGCGCGACATAAATAAGGCAAAAAGCCGCAAAGATAAGGCAGGGAGACAGCGAGAGAGCGAGCGAGAAGGAGAGATAAGCGAGGAGAAAACGTTCCGAGAGCCAGAAAGACAGAGGGAGTCGGCCGGAGAGATAAAAGAGACGGGTGCGCCTCATGCCAAAGAGATATTCGAGCGAGCGAGAGAAGAAGAACGTGAGTGGCCTGCCGAGCTCGTCCAGTGGAAAGAGTCCAGATAGAGTCGGCCGGCCATCTCGTAGAAACGCGCGCGTTTACACGTTTCGATCCGGCACGTGTACATGTCTTTCTCCTTTCACGCAGCCTGCTAGGAGTGTGTAGTCAGGGCCTTTTTATCAATTGCCGATCTCGACTTGTTCTCGAGAGCTGAAAGGCTGAGCGTCCCTGAAAAAGGACGAGAGATGCAGTTGTCTTAGGAATGTAAAGCTCGTAAAGTTTCGAGCGGAGCTGGGGGGCTGTTGCTGGGGCTTGTAAGCGCGAAGCTGCAGACGAGGTGTTCATTGATTCGAATTGCTGGTTCAACAATGGCCATTTGGAATCGCGAAATCTCGGATGAAAGTTTGGACTTTGAGGAGAGAGGGCTTTGAAAGGCCGTTTACGAGGAGTAATCAGGGGATTGTTCGATAATTGCGTTTGAAGAATTTCATCGCTTTGATTCTTCGGCCGGTTCGGATTACTTTAATTAAACGCCCACGCGCTGCTGATTAATCAAAATTGGAGAAATTAAATAAATGATCGCGGAAGCTCTCATAAACCAGCTCAGCCGAGTGATATAAAATCGCTCTAAAGAAACGCAAGTTCAACAGCGTCTAAAAGCCGATACATCTTGAAATTAAAAAAAGCCCTACACCACAGCAATTTCGAGACTGCACAGATGCTATAACCAAGACGATAAACACAAAGCACTCTGCGCAACAATCGACCATTTAACCGCTCCATAAGGCACTAACGAACGAAAAAAAAGCGGGAGAATCAGCCGCTCTCCATCAACGTTTCCTCCCCGGTAATTACTTAGACCAGCCACTCTCTTTGCAGCCCCCCCCCCCCCGTAACCCCACCGTAGGTCCTCCTCGTAACGAAAGACCAACAATCTTTCCAGTAGTCCGAGCAAGCGCAGCGAGAAATCAGGGCAGGGGTAGGGGGGCGAGAGAGCAGCGCGGAATAAGAACTAGCCGCAGAGGAAATATACAGAGCGATGCCATCTTTCTCTCTTGCTCTGCGGAAGTAGCGCGCGTGTATTGACTGTCGAGCGAGAGCGCGCGATTGATTAAGGCTCTCGCGCGGCGGTGTGTTTGCCTTGGACGGAGATGTATATGCTGTACTGCTGAGGTTGGATTTAACTGGACTTCCCGTGCGGGACTGGCAGTGGGGAGGGTTTATGTAAGGGTTGCGGTTGAAAGGAGGGAGGCGGGAGAGTTTGGAAGTGGTTTTTTTTTTGTTGATTTGGTTGGCATGATTTCATCGTTACTGAATTGGGAAAGATGAATGCGTGTTTAATGGATGCAAATACTTTGCAAGGTTTATTGAAATGGAATTGAGAGCGAAGGGGAATTGGATGAGCAAATATTTTTGCTGCAGAGGCAAATTCAGTTTTTGCGTTGGTGGGTTTTACAAGCCAATTCTGTCAGGTTGTGCGTAAAGAATATTGAACTGAATAAATAGATAGTGTATTTTGGTTTTAATATTGAAAATGTTATTGATTTTTAATATTTAAAATATCAAAATAATGAGCGCTAATTAAATTTATAATAATAAAGCTGAACATTACATAGTGCGAAGATAAAGAAGAAAGCGTGTAGCATTCTTCTAATTTAAAAATTTCAAGCTTATGATGTATTACTGACATTGATAGATTATTCTAAAATCTATTTATCATGGATAAAAAGTGAAAGAATGCCTTGAAAGTACAACATTTCTGAGATTTTTTAAATTAGTTTTTATTTAAATTACAAATAATAAATATTTTATTTAATTGCTAATAGTAACAATAAACGAAAGTAAATGATTTCGAATTAAAAGTTCATTCACCATTTGGTAAAATCTAAAATTATTATCAATGCGTTAAATTGAGAGAAATCTGTATTAAAATTAATTTTTAATGAAAATTTATCTTCGTCGTAAATTAACAATTAACTTTTAATATTAAAGTATAATTGGACTGATTTTCTTATGATGAAATAATTTCACCTTCCACCAGAAACAAGAAAATAAAATTTTAATTGAACTGACAAAATATATTCAAATAAAGAAATTCAACACTGGAGAAAAATGTGTCGGTATTCGTTCTTTTTATTCCAGTTGTATTGTAAATTAATTAATTAATTTAGAAAAAAATTATATTTTAAATGATTTTCTATAAGGCAATTTAAAATTATATATTTCAAATTAATGTGGGTATAAAAAATTAATGGAATGAAGTATAATTAGATATTTGTTATTATGGGATCAACGAGTTTAGAGACTTGCGAGAAATATGCATAGGAATATTGAGGAAGATTTTTACTTTATTCATAATTTAATAAAATGAAATATTTTTAAAAATATTTTCAAGAGCTCTAATTTGAATTTTATTTCTTATTTGAATAAAAAAAGGTTCAAAGCTCTGTTGCTGTAAATTCCATAAGTCAATAAGCACTCGATAAAAATTGAACTTTCCATGAAAGCAAACTAGGTATTTTTGAAAAATTCGCCCTTTACAGAATCCTCGTAGATCCTCGTAGATTGAATATTGAATTTTATAAAATTCGATCAAACCCATAAACTCTATACATCCGAATATTTCCGATTACCTCAAACCCTTTGAATTTCCATCATTTTACTTTTATTACCTTGCGCACTCTCCACTCTCATCAATACCATCATCCCTCGAAAAAAGAAAGAACGAAGCCCTGATCGTTTCCCTTCTCCCACACCTTCGATCTCGATCCTAGCAGGCACTCAAGCACGCCAAGTTTCGGCCCTATACACACGCGGCCACCTTCGCCTTACACACCCACACAGAAAACGTCTCTCTTAAGTGTACACGGAAGCTCCTGGCCGATTGCCCGCGGCTGTGCGGCGTGACTTTGGTCTCTCTCTCTCTCTCTCTCTCTCTCTCTCGCGAAGCTAGAGCCTCTGAGCGAGCGAGAGTCGTGATTAATTATCGCCAAAGCTCGAGGGCTGCGCGAAATTGCGGCCCTCTCTCTGTACCGGATTCCGTTTCAGCTTCAGAGCAAGAGAGAGAGAGAAAGCCGATCGGCCAATTACTTCTGCACGCGCTTCGATAATCGATCGCCTTCTCTTTCTCTCTCTCTCTCTCTCTCGCTATATTGCGAGCCCTTTTTTTCACTTACTCCCCGTCGCTCTTTGTTTTTAAGCTCCCTTTTCTCATTGCGCGCTGCCTTTTTTTCGCGAGGGCCAGCCTCCGCTTTTTTTCCCTCTCTGCGCGGACTTTCTTTCGTCGGAGGGGTAAGGGGGGGAACAAAAGCCCGGGTATTAATCGCGGCCCGAGTGCACTTTGCTCTTTAAATATCGTCCGAGCTACACGCATGGTAACGACGAGCCGGGCGCTGCTGTGCGAGAGCTTTTTTTCGGCTGGGGAGTCTTCGTTTTTTACGAGTTTGCGATCGCTCGTCGAGTGTGTGTGCCTTTCGATTACGATAAGTGCCCGGGCGCGTGGAATGCATATGGAATACATCGCGCGCGGAGCGCGCCCCTGTCGTTTCGGCTCTTTTTTTTCCTTCTTTATGCGCGACGAATATATGAATAATGCAGCTTTTGATATGAGAGGAGGATAATCGCGTTTGGAAAGAGAGAGAGGGACTTGCTGGGTGTTAGCGACGCTGGCCGCGTTCTCCTTTTTAAGTAGAGTGCTTTGTTTTCGGTGGCTGCCGATTGTGAATGCAAAGAGCTTTTTTCGACTGAGCACTGGACTGAGATGATGAAGAGAAATAATTTTCCATATTATACTGTTTGGAAAAAGTTTCGAGGCTAAATTAGGCTAGGACTAATCTTTTAAAATCAAAATCTGGAATGACTGAAGTGCAGTATGTTCTCTTGTTGGAATTATTTGCATTCAAAGCTTTTCGCCTGAAAAAATGATGATTTGACATTTTTAAAAATATTAAAATTGAAATTCTGCTAAGAATAATCCTGTATAAAGGAAGTATGCCAACTGTTTAAAAGAGCTGAATTCTGCGTATATATTTTTACATGTGATTTGAAGCAAGTAATTGACCTCTTTTTCATAATGCACGCCCCAAAAAGTATCCCGGTTATCGATACAGATCCTCGCTTTAACCGCGCACCGAAACAGCCTCAATCAAGCAATTAATCAATATCCCTCCTCGCATCCAGCTCCTTTTCCCGCAGTGACATATCCTTCCTCAAAACAATGCCTCCTCCCTCTCTCGGTTAACCACAAAAGCTACCATACAGCGACCCCTTCTCGCATCCATATCCGTATTGTATTTCTCTCGCTCTATCTGGCTCCATTCATCTCTGTTTATTTCTCTCTTCTTTCCCAATCTTCTCCAGCCTCGGTTTATCTTTTCATTTATCTCTCTCTCTCTCTCTCCCTCTTTCGTTCCCTCTCTTTCGTTATCCTTTGTTTTGATCGCCTTTCTTTTTCCTCCGCCTCTTCCGGATGGCTCCGATTTGGTAATGCCGCAGTGGTAGCTGCGCCGCTGCCCGATCCAAATTTTTGCCAACGTGTGTGTGTGAGTGTGTGTGTATGCGCTGCAGCTCCGGCGAGCTGGAAAATGCAATAACGGCGTTTTTCTCGTTGGCCCGCGGAATGCCGCGCATATCGATACAAGTGCCCAAGCCCCCCTACGTAATTCCGGTCTTGTCCCCGTGCCAGGGGCAAGTCGCGAACAAGAATTCACGTGTATACGTATGCATGCAGCGGCAGCAGCCTGCGATGGAAACTTTTCTCTCCCTCTCCCTCTCTGTGTATTTTTTTCTTTCTCGGCCCCGGGTCTTACCTTTCTCTCGTTTTTTTTGTCGCTTCCGCGTGCGCAGTGAGATAGCTGTCGCTGCGAGCTGCGCGCGACGAAAGTATGCCGTCGACGTCGACTTCCGACGGCTGAATGTTTCGAGCTTTTCTGGGTTAATGTGATTCTCCCAATTTTTTGTTCTCTGGTTCCGACTTTTTTCTTTCTCCGCCCCCCCCCCCCTCTGTCCTCTCTCGCTCTTTTCTTTTCTGGGTTTTTAGTTTTCGCTTTTTTTCGAGCTACGGATGAAAGCCTCTGCGCGACTGCTGGCACTGCCTACGCTTGGCCGGGCTGAGATTCAAATGTGTTTTCAAATTTCGCGGTCGATTCGGTCTCTGTTTTTGTGAAAAATTTGATGGAAGGTCGGGTTCTGGAAAAAAGTTTGGTGAAAGGGAAAGAAGATTTATTTGCGCAATTAAGCTTGCAATAATCAGTCTTTGAACTCTGTTTTTACTATGATGCTTTTTCAAACTACACGGAGAAAAATTTTTTACTATAATCTCTATCAATTTTTTCCGTTTGGCGAGTCTGTCTTTTTTTTCCAAAGGGTTCTACTAATTCTTAATAGACCATTTTTCTCCGTGTACTACTAATATTTTAGAGAATATTTATAGTGATGTATGAAAAAGGTACTTTGTAAAGTTGAAGTAGGGCGAAATGCACTAAACAATCGTGAATTTTTTACTATTTATTAATGGGAATTTCACCTTTTTTCATGTAGTGGAGCATTTTGCACTATTTCAACTTTACAGAGTAGGTTTTGTAAAAAGATTTAGTCACAACCTCAATTTTTAAAACTATTTTTTGTGAACTTCATTTTAAATAGTTCATTTAAATTTACTACGTCGGAATTCCCAACTAATTTTTTTTAAAATATTTAAAAATTCACCTTTTGCATTCTACCCAAACTAAAATTCACACTTCCAGTATTATTAAAGAAACCATACGACCCCCACTCCCTGCAAAAACCACAGCCAGAAAGGTAACATCAGAAGCAGCCGCTTACTTCTGATTTTACAAACTCGCGCGTAGCCTCGCAGTTCGTATATAAGCTTTGTCGAACTGAAAGCCTCGCCCCGTAACGGAAACTTTTGCGCGGGAGCTTCGCGCGAAAGAACGAGGTGAGAAGAGCGGCCGGAGAGGGCAAAAAAATAGTGAAAAAATTGGAAAGCAGTGGAAAAGACTAATCCTCGCGGCCAACTTTCAACGTCCTTCGTCGCAAAGAGAGAGAGAGAGAGAGAGAGGGAAAGTTTCACGCGGCTATCGGCTTATGCGTAAAAAGAAAAGTGATAAAACGGAGGGACGTACGAAAGTCCGGAACGTACGTATCGGGTGGCCGGGAAATTTAAACTTTTTAAGAGGGCTTACGTAGGTAGATCCGCTCTGCGAGGGTCTTATCACATTTTTGAGCACTCGTTTTTCTGCCCGCCCGACGCGAGCCGCTGTTTATATTTGCGAGCAGTGTAGCTCCGGAGCTAAGTGTATATTCATGATGATAAACCGGCGCGCAGCAATATTGATTGGCCTGCTGTTGTCGAAGAGCAAACTGTTTGCCGGCAGATCGAACGCGCGTAAATTGAACACAAACACGCTTTATTCGTAACGGGAGTCTTTAAATAAGCCCCGGTTACAGGCTCTAGTTTCATTATTTGGCTTGTGTCTTTGGAATTCAACATTTCGCTGGTGAGAAAAGTTCGCGCTAAGCAAAGAAAGGATACATCAAAAATGTAATGGATTAAAAAAAGTTGGTTAAATTTTTTATAGAATACGTAAAAGCGGTAATGTTACGTAAAAACTCAAACATCAAACTTTCATCATCCAACTTTCCGCGGCATTATCACAACTTTACGCCTAAATTACCCGTTAACTCGGCACCGATTCGCGCAAAGCGACAAGAAATCGCGATCTTCCCTGAAAATCGATGAATTTAAAAACCCCCCCCCCCCCCCCCCCCCCCATTCTCGCTCGCGCGCTCAAGACGATGCGCAAAATGGCCGATTGTTATCACGCTCGGCGCTGCAGCAACTATAATGACATTACCCTGCGCTCGCGCGCGCAGCTAGTTTACCCCTGACCACGTTAATTACGAAATTATCGATTCCTCGAGAGAACGAGCTTCGCGAGCCTGGAGTATCCAATATGATCGTCCGGGCGCATTATTCGACGGCTAGTATAATCCTCAGAGACCGCCTTTGCTCATTTGGATTCTGTCCGAGTTAGTTGAGATTGAAGAGAAAGCGAATGCCAGTGCGAGTGCTTATTGTGATGTTGGACTGTTTTGTAAACTTTTGATTTTACAGTTGTTGTAACGTAGTAGTAGTTAATGTAAGAGTCGGGGAGAATAAATTAATTAGTTGGACCAGCGGTTTTAATTGAGTTAATGTAGCTACACTGATGATTCTTGGAAGAAATATTCCTTTGGAGTTTAATAAATGCAAGTGAATCAAGAAGATTCAGTGGTACAAAGCCTTGGAAGAATTAATTGAAATAGTATCTGTAAGTTTCTTAAGGTTTGATAACCTCTCGTTAACAAAGGAAATTAGAAAAAAATTAAATTAAAAAATATATTGAACTCAAAATAATATAAATTGAAACTATTGCATTTTATTTTGTTTAAATTTTCCAAAATATTTTTGCACCTCTGAAATATTTTTTATGACTCGAAAAAGTTACAAACCATCGAACCCCAGTAAAATTCACTTTTCACTAAGCGCCCGTCCTCTTCACTGGGCTCTTTTTATTCCGTCTGAATGAATGCATCACGTTTTATGTAACAAACTCACAATACCCTCAAACCTAAAACTAAAAAACAAGCCACAAAACTCTAGTATAAAACCTTACGCACATATTCGACAGACGCAAGCTTCTCCCATTCGAACCGCAAAGAGGAAAGACAGACGAGGTATAAGTTCTGCATTTTCGCGCGCCAACGGCAAAAGAAAGAAGCTCGAAAAGAGCCGGGGACACGGCAAGGAAAAAAAATACCTCGCGCGACGAGCTTTTATTATTAATGGGGTGAGCTAGAGGACATAAAGGAGCAAGCGGGGATGGTTGAAAAAAAGCGCGCAAGATGAGAAGAGCGCGAGCTCGCACGTGGATTCTCCATATAATTATTCCCGCAAGCCCGAGGAATAATAATACGGCTGGAGGAGAGAAAAGGCGCTTTCCCCGGACAATTACGCATTTACGTATAATGAAGGTCGGGCAGTGAAAATCGAGCGATGAGGAAAAAAAATATAATGATTTTCATCCTCGAAGCGTTGATTGTGCCGAGCGCAATTCACAGGGATCGTGTGGCTTGGCTTTATGGAGGATGCGTTTTTTTGAGGGATCTTTTTTTCACAGTTCTTGGTTCGTTATAATTTTTTTTTCACGGTCTGAAGAAACTTATTCAATGGTAGTGGATTACTTTTCACAGGGACTTATTTATTTGTATTTGGATGGAAATTATTATTATATTAATAAGGTTTAGTTACAATTTTTCATAGGTTCTGTGGTATATAGCAGTTGCATGCAAATTGCAGGATTAATTCTTGCTGATCGGTGCAAAGCAGACTGTCTTTTGACCAGCTCTGATAAGTTAACATCTCTGGCTATAATATAAGTCAATTTACCAATTTAGATGACTTATTTCATTAAGCCGGTAAATTGATGAAGTAGTTAGACGTGCTAATGAGTACTTAATTAGATAATTATTTTCTTTTTATTATTATAATTATTTAAATAAACAAATTATTATCATTTTTTTTTAATGAATGCCCCTGCTCTACCCTTGAGTCCAGCGACTCGAACGATTATTTGGATCGAGAAATTACAAGCTTTCTATTTTTGTAAAATATTAAGTACAAATAAATTGAAACTGTTAGAATTTTCCAAATTTCTAATACTTTTCTTTCTCAACTCTATTTTAAACAACAACAAAAAATATAGTCTACCTACACTGTATCAATTCTACACCCTACTTATTAATTATCAATTATCTCAAAACAGCGGCACAAGCCAAAACCTCACAACTATTCCAGCATAACTCTCCAAGTCTCAGTTTACGAAAACAACAATCCATCTTCTATCATCATCGATCCTTCGCGGATTACTGTATAAGTAAACAAAACCCCTACCAAGATAATCCTTCATCAAATTCATGCATACACACCCTCCCCTCCTCTTCAACCCAACAAAACGACATATTGAAGTATTGCGTTCGAAACAAAGAATTACCTTTACACTGCCTGAGAGAGCGAGAGAGAGAGAGAGAGAGATTCACTGCACAACCCGTACTAATCGCAAGCCGCGCGTCCCAGATTAGGCTTGCTTCTGCCCCCCTCCTACGGTCCTTGTTGCGACGATATCTCTCGGAAGCAGGTGTTCCACCGATAACGCCGAGCTTCGACTCCTGCTGCGATTTATCGGCTTCGACCCCCCCCCCCCCTTTCACCCTCCTCCCCACGCCAGATTTGCGGTAGCAGCGCGCGGCTCGACCTTATCGAGCTCTCGCGGTTGAATTTCGCGAGCGAAGGAGCTGCGAGGATATCGATCGCGAATACGAGCGAGCGATGTAGGTATGTGGGTTTCGATGATCCGCTCGCGAGGCCCAGGATATGAGGCGATGTGATTTTACGGGGGAGGATGGGGCGCGGTGACTGGCCGTGGCGAGCGCAGCTTTGATTGGGAAAGGAGATTTAGGGGTTTGCTCGGCGCTGTGGTTTTTGAGGATTTATTTGGAGTTTTTATTGGGTGCTGGATATTGTTGGAAATTTAAAGAATTAATCAAAGTTCAGAAGGTTTTGTAATTAATTTTTACTTTTATTTCGTACTACTTATGATAAGAAATTGTTAAGTAACAAAACAAGATTCATGGAAGAAGGTTGAAATAATTTATTTATATTCACACAAAAAGACTCAGCTTTAAGAGATTGAAGTGCTTTTTTAAAAAACTATCATATTTGTCGAAATATTATAATAACTTAAATGCTTTCTTATCTAAAATAAATAATAAATAACTTAAATGGCTCCCCTTTACACTTTTGATATCTTTCTGTTAAAAATTTCTATTTTTATTTTACGTAAAAAGCGCAATGTTTTTATCCGTAACAGTAATTTAAAGTTTGAGAAAAAAATCAAATAATAATAGGCCATCTGTAATAAATCTATTAATTAGTTTGAAGACTTTCAAAAAACAGTACCAACAGGAATTTTATACCCATTAAATTTAAGTAAACGTGTATATGAGCAAATCCACAAAAAATCCCTTTAGCGGTTCCAAAAACTTCAAAAAAATTTGAGCTACATCGGGGCGACTTTTTTTTCTTGTTCTATGGGTCATACATTGGACGAAAAAAATACTCTACACACGATTTTTAAAAACTTATTTTTTTTATGAACAAATTAAGATTTTAATTAAAGCGGTAAAAGTGCGTTTTTTTCGTTATTTTGCGTCTAACAAAATTTTGTGTCAAATCTCTCCAAGTTAACATTTTTCGATGCGCCAAAAAGCATTTTAAAGTATGAAATAAGTGCTTTCAAATGAGTACAGTTAAAAAATATTAATTTGAAGAGCTACGGCAGCGATTTGAAAACTGTGCACGCAATTCCATAAACTTACCTTATTTTTATCGACAAATTTTAAAACAATATTGCAAAAGCGCGTGTTTTTGTGATTTTAAAATAAGTTTTTAAAAATCGTGTGTAGAGTATTTTTTTCGTCCAATATATGACCCATAAAATAAGAGAAAAAGGTTGATGTAGCTCAAATTTTGTTTTTTATTTAAGTTTTTGGAACCGCTAAAGGGATTTTTTGTGGATTTGCTCATATTAATCAACTGAGCTACAAAGTTCGATTAATTACACAAAAAAAAATCGTTTAGTTTTTCACTTTAATTCTTTAACTTACGCTTAATTCTATTGCATTAACATTTTCCATCTACACTTTATCAATGCACGATCGTTGAACGCATATATTCATATGATTTTGATCGAGCGCAATTTCTCACCTCTACTAACGTGATCACATATCGCCTGCAGACGAGCAATTGGTATATCTCAAAGGCAGCCAAGCCTCCTGTATTCAGTCTCTGGATGAATTGTTGACTGAGTGAAGCGTGAACATTCACGATCATGCATAGGCGTATTCATACAGCCGTCTCGAATATACAGCAGCCTCGATGTGTATGCTACGACCTCGTCTGCTCAGAAGCACGAACTGATGTTTGCAATTAACAATGTTTCTTCGTGACTTCGTCCCAGTTATCAAGCAATATCTCTTGCCAGTGAGAAGCTGCGTTTTGCTGTTTACTTTGACTCTTTAAATACGAACGTATTGCGAATTTCGATAGTGAGTATAAATGATTTATAACCATTTAAACTATATCTGTGGTAGTGTTTCAAAATACTCGCTCATATTTTAAACGATATATTGAGAAAAGAAAAAATACTGTAATACAAAGGAGATAAAGTACCTTTAGAAATAGTATATTATACTA
>JAPYZB010005702.1:0-10646 GCA_030522745.1 Eupelmus kiefferi | reverse complement strand
AAAACCACCGAAAATTTCCAACTCACATATTCACCCGTGGTTCCCAATCAATTTGTCCCTATTTCGTGCGTACGCCTTGTGCAGCATTTTCTTTACATATTATTTCTAGAACTCCTCATATATGTACACAGGAAATATTGCGGGCTAGAAATCGAGGCACGCGCCTCGATCGTTCGAGCCTGACTGCCTAAGCCCACGGCCTTACGTACACTGGGGCGATGCTTTCAAAGCAGAAGAAGAGGGTAGGAACGAGGGCTAGCCGAAAACACACTGACTGAATGTGACTGCGAGTGTAGTTTACGCTGCTTTGAGGGGAGAGAAGGTGAGTTTTCTCGGGATATTGTACTGCGCCTTTTTTAGAATTTTCTAGGACGCTTGAGAAATATCGGCTTTTGCCTGGATTTTAGACGCTTTAGCTCGGAACTGTTTCTTGATTTATAGAAATAGAGGGAGTTAGGAAGGGTTGTAGAAGTAGCGCTGAAATTATATTTGATAAGAAATAAAAACACGTTTTAGGTTAATTTTATTTGCGTTATAAAGCAAGCTTTATTTTAAGATAAAGTGTTTAGCAAGTCTGTTTCTAGGAAGAAAACTTTATTTAATTCAGAATTTTTCGCAAAGTAGGATTAGAGAAGACAACGGATATACGTGGCTATTCCACCTGTTAGCTGCAAGTTCCTGTGTTACATACCCTCAGACAGAAATAAAAGACCACCAAGTTGACAAAAAAACTCACTTCGCTTTTTTAACCAAGAAAATGTTTCGAAAATTGCTTTAGTAGATAAAAACGACGATTTTGCTCGCAGTATGTCAGTAGATAAATCACCGTGTTAGGTTAGACGTGTAACATTCACATTACAGACATTAATCAGGATTTTATAACATTTGTGTGCTTGAACAAATATTTTTTTAAATTACTGTTCAGAAATATTTAAATAATAAAGCAAAATTCCTGTTTATGCAAATAAAAATTTATTTAATATTTGTAAATTTTATATATAGATATAGTATATTTTTGCACTAATTTCTTGCTGTAAAATTAGTGGAAACTAGGTTAAAGTCGGAGATTCTTTGTACTTTTATCATCTCGTATCTCACAGAAAAAAAGTAATTAAACCTGTTACTCAACTTTAATTTCAAAAAGGGATTTCGTAAAAAGTTTTGCAAAAAGATTGGGGATTTCATTTTTACAATATCTCTAAATACCTTTGTAAAACTATTATTTTATTAATAAATCGTTTTAAAGATTGGTTTAATTAGTCAATTGACGACGTTTCGCTAACAGTTTTACCATCTTTTTAAACTTTCTTTATATCTACACATGTAAAGAGCAGTTTTCGAATTTTACCCTACAACTCACAATAAAATTTTCGTCAATACTTTATTTCTTTATATTTCCTTACTAAATAACGTAAAACCATCAATTTCGCTGCACACACGGAAACCGTATCCAAGAGCATCCTCACCTAAACGATAAAGTATTCGCACATACTCCACGTTTCAGGGAAAAAATATCCGGATCAGGAATCGGTCGGAAATTGCTAGAGAATACGCAAAACTTCACTTTCGTCTTATATCTCTCCCCCCCTTGCACGTAAAGGGGGCGTCGTGCGAAGGCATCAAAAGCGATTCGTGCGTATTGGCGAGGGAAAAGGCGAAGGTTCCTCGTCGTTCTACTCGTATGGCTTAGGGCAAATAAAAGAGAGGCCAGAGAGAGCGACAGGATCAAAACGTAAACAAAGAGCTGGGGAAAGAGAAGGACAAAGTAAGGAGGTGCCTTCATTTCGGTTTTATTTGTTTATTACTTTGAAAGCTTTTTCGATATGCTTGTCGTCTTTACTTTCGTTTTATTGTGATGTATGTTTCTTGCGCCGATGGGTTTCCGGTCTGCGGCTCTTTCTCTTCCTTTTTCTTCTCCAGGGTGTTTCGGATAGTGCGGTTTTCTTGTTTATTTAGAACGAGGCGCCCGAATTTTGTGGATTTTCGCTGCGGCCAGCGGGTGGGCAATGTGTTGTTGATGTGTTGGGACGTTGAGGATTATGATTTGATAGATGATGATGGTGAGGTGGATTCTTGAAAGTTAACTTAAATATTACTATATGAAGTAAGAGGTAAGTTAACTTTCAATTTATTGAGATTAATTTTATATAATATTTGTTGATAGTTTTTCTTTTTTTTTTTAATTTAATACTTTTCAAGAAACGATTTGCTTTAAATTAAGAAATAAATAATAGGATTACAACGAATAGAATTTTTTTTTGTTTTTATAAATATATATAAGGAAGAAGAATAGATTTAACATCAGAATTTTTCACAGTATTGTTGAATTTTCCTTAGAATAAATATGTTGAACAATAGTAGACTAATCCATGGAATTTTCAATTAAGTTGCCGAAGAAATATAAAAATATCACCAGTCAAGTCTCATCCTTCTACAAATTGGATTTATTGTTGATTTTCCCTTTTCTTTTTTAAACTAAATTTTTCTTACATTTCACCGGTGAACTAATTTTGCCTTTACTTTGAATTTTATTTTGTATTGAGTTGAATTTGAAGAAGAATACATAAATATTTTGTTAAATACAGCAAGTTATAGTGTCAAAAGTAAAAATTATTCGTGTAATTACATTTCTGAAAATAACGTAAGTAAGATTTATTAGCACAAATCTAATGTATTTAATTAATTATGAGAAGTAAACTACAGAAAATTTTTATAGCTGGACAAAATTTAACATAATTTTTATAACCAATTTTGCCCAAATTTTTAACTGTGCCGCAGGAGATTGTAAGTATCTAATAAGAAATTTAAGTATCAGTAATTTATTCTAATAAACTCTTGTTCATAAAATTCATGTTATTCAATTCTAAACATGCCCTATCATTGATAACTGAATATGTTTTCTTTTAATTAGAACTCTGTGTGTATAAGTTAAAGTTAAATTAAAAAGTAAATTAAAATAGAACAAAGACTTCACTTCAGATTTATTTCTATCAACATATCATTTTATAAACAACTAATAAAAATGAAGTGCTACTGTTGTTGCATATATTTTAAAAATAAAAGTCTATTAGAATAAATTTCTGATACTAAATTACATTTTCAATTTTTAGAAAACAGTTCCATTTATTACTTATATATATTCGAACAAAATAAATGTATCAAGTAATACAGCTATACGAGCAAATGAAGTTCAGTGAAGTTATCCCGTGAACTTAGCTTAGCACTCCATCATTCAAGCGGCGAAGTGTGGTCGACTTACTTGTTTAGCACGTCAACTTTATATCATATTTATACAACAGATATATCCCACTTTAAAATTTGCGTAAATTTGTGAGAAATTCTTTTTCTAACTACATGTATTTTTGATTACTTCTTTACTAACAACAAAATAAAATATGGAAAGGGCTTTTCATCGGCTTTTGACGGGCTAGTTTAATCTCTAATTAAACTGCTGCTTTTTCTAGTATAAAATATTAATTAACAAATTGAGCTTACTTGATGTAAAAGATTAAATTTGACTCGTTCATTTTCAGAGCTACTATAAATACAGAAAAGATTTTATCCATACTTCATATATATTATGATAATTTTTCAACTTTGTCAAATTTTCAAATTTGAAAATAAAGCGTTCACGCTCGAAAATTGTTAATAGCCCCTTCCACTTAAATTTATTAACTTGCATAGCGGAAAATTAATTTCATTATCTTCTTTTTCAATACCGCATAAATCACAGCGCCTCGCGCTGAGCTATCGAAATACATTGAATTATATAAATTTGCATAAGCCAGCCGGAGGGGAGAAGCCCACTGCATTTCCATAAATCCCCTGCGTGCGGCTGACGCCCTCCTAACGAATCGAGCTTCTCAGCGGGACAGAATTTACAAAGATCATGGCCATGTAGGGGGCGAAGTGGAAAGTTTACTGACGTATACGTCAAGTCGATTGTCAAAACGGAAAAAAAGTAAAAAATGTGTAGCTGAACGTTTTTTTCCGCTTATTCAGGGTTATTTTAGATGCTTCAGACCGTATAAATATTCAAATACACAATAAATGTCACTCTGTTAAACGATTCCAGCATCTTTATATTCATCCAGAGTCATTTACTTTCAAAGTCGGTTGACCCTTTTCAAAACGACGGACCTTGACCTTTTTCGAGATGACGGATTTATTGTCGAGCCACAGCAAATAGGTCAGAAAAAAATAAATAGAAACGTTAGGGCTCCTTAGGCGAACGTAAAGTCATTCGTTCCCGAGACGAATTCAGCTGATCTTTCTAAAAATTCTAGACCGCTCCAGCCGGGAGCAAGGGAACTTTATATAAATGGATTTTTTGAAATTTCCGAAGCGAGATTTCGATAAGAGGGATGCCGAACTTTACGTTTGATGAATAACAAAACGTTTTGCTACTCCGGAAAATTCAGCTCGATCTTCGAAATATTTGAGGAATATCTTTTATAGAGATAAGCGCTTCATGTTTTATTCGCCACTCTGAATTTTCAAAAATTAAGTAGCTTTGAAAACGCGTTACTCTGAATATTTTAAGAGCCATAATAAAAGCTTTCAGGTCCAATTTAATATTTCGCGACGTTAATTAATCATCACACTGTGCTCTCAACTCTCCGAAATACATTCTTATATTTAATTAAACTTATCAATAACCCAGGCTTATCTCAGCGCCAAAAGCCCCCCGAAGCTTCAATTTTTCGTTGAACAAAGCTAATGAGCGTAAAAATCCATCATCGCCCCCGGCCTAGCGAAGAAAAATAAAGCCCTCCTCAAGCCACCTCTCAAGCAATATCAGGCCTAAGAATCGATGGCCCGTTTGCCTGGCGGAGCATCAGACTCTGTGTCGCGTGTTTTTTTTCCCCGCGCATCGATTTTCTCTCGTCGTCGCAGCCGCCGCCGCGGGGCTATTCACCCGTGCTAGCAGGTACTTCGCTCGCCGCGCTTAGCTCTGCGAAATTTCGTTTGCTCCCGCGGAATAAGAGCCAGCTTCGGCCCATATCTCTTTTACGCGCAAGCGCGATCCCTTAGGGATTAGAGAGATTTATGTTAATGGTGAGGCTCGTAGGTGGATGGGAGAGTTTTGTATGGAGGAATGATTAGATTTCTCTTCTTGGCCGGCTCTGCGCTCGTCTGGAAAGTTTTCAATGATTTGTGGGACTTGGTTTTCATTAAGGCCGGCTTATGAATGAGAATGCTGTTTTTAAGGGGGATCGACTGGGATTTAGACTTCCAGCGGGAGCTGGATTTACGTTTGCGGTGATAAGATTTTGACGTTGTATAAAAATTCTTCTTTTTAACCGACTAACTTATTTTCGAAAAATCAGATTCTTATTCCATAAAGCTCACTTACTAACTTTAAAAATTCAGATAAAAAAAACTAAAAAAAAAAAAAAAAAAAGAAAAACAAAGCCGGTCCGTGCTTTTAATAAAACACACAGCGAGCTAAAAGGCCACTCAATCACCCTAAAAGCCCGAACAGTATCTCATTACGAAGAAAGCGCACTCCCCGGTCATCCGAATCGCGGTCACCTGTTCCTCACACCCTCTCCCCGTAGGCAACTTCCACCGCGGATCCCCAGCAGCAGAGCCGATAACGAAAGCTGATTTATCGCGTCCACGCGGTCTGCATAATTCGCGCGCTGCTGCCCTTTTAGCCGAACTTCGCGGAGGTATATCGCCTGGATATTCCGCGTATACGGCAGCCAGAAATTTATCGGCGCGACGCAGCTGCGGCTCACTCACCGGGGGGATATATCCGGGGGTATCGATTAGCGGATTAAGGATAGCCGAGCGAGTAAAGAGTAACTGAATATTGTTATTGAATTTTCGACGGCTTTTTCCTCGGCCTCTCGAGGCTGCTGGCTTATTTTTCCAGCGGGATGGACGCAGCGTTAATTGGAAAGTTGAAGCTCCGAGCGGAAGAATCGCTGGGAAAATTTATAGCTGTTTATTTTGGTGATTTAGGGACACTGCGCGAATTTCGGTGATTAATGGATAACTGCGCGCTTCGAGTCATTCGGTATGTACATTACGAATTGTTACAGCCCTCGCAGCTACACGCGCCTGGATAATCAAAAACAAAGCCAGCGAGAACACATTTTACAAGCCCACTACAGCACTTATTACATACCGGCATTGTGTTATAATAAGCATCCGCCCCCCTGGAGACTTAGCTGCGAGGGTATCCCTATCCCAATTACGAATTTAGCCGGTAGCCGTCCCACTACTCCGGCGTGTTATACACGCCGCCTGGATCTTTTATGGCCGAGACAGGTCCGTGAGTGCACGTATACGTGTGCCTAGCTATTTCGGACGAGTCATTATACGACTGGACGGCTCCTCTTTTTGACCTTGGCTCTCTACCTGGCCAGGAAATTGTGCGTTGTTTTTGGGGTTCACGGGGGTAGGCGAGTTCCGAGTTGATGCTTCATTATAAATGAGCAGCTGTCGTTGGATTTTATTCGATTTGAAAAATAGATGCGGAGGGAGAGTGACAGGTAAGAGAGGGCAATTAGAATAATGGCTTGAGTAATTGCTTTCCCTTTGTTGGGCACAATGGATTTCTGACAGAGTAGGGAAAATCAACAAGTTCTTGACGCTTTTTTTTCTTTTTTATTTTATCGGTGAAGATGGGAATCGGAGTTGCACAATAATAAAGCGAATACTTTTGTTGGTTCAATCTGTGTTCTACATCTTAATTAACGGTGTAACAAGTTTCAAGAAAATTCGATTTTTTATAATGAAGATTTTTTTTTCATCAATATTTAATTGATGTAATTTTTTTACTTTGAAATTTTTACAACAAGGTATAGTGGTCTGTTGATTTCTCATCTGATTAATTACTTCCATACTTACCACACTGATGTTTTTTTAATCAAAAATAAATAGCGGCCGCTTTAATTTCTCCAATGAAAGAAACTTTTATTCAGTTGAGATAATTATATTGAATAAACATCGTTACGACCTTTTTACTTACAAACTATTTTCTCCATATGGAAAAAACAATTAATCATTAAAAATAAATGAATAATAACAAAAGCAAACAAAACAAACCTACTACTTCAATAGTTACGTTAAGTTTACTTAATTTCACCACTAAAAACACCAATTACCTATCACTCTAACAAACATCACCTACCGACCCGCAACCCTCCCCAAAAAAAAAATCACGCGCAATACGAAAAAAACGAAACCTCTCCCAACCCCCGATCAGCCCCAGATCAAAAAAACTCCAGACGCGTCTCCAGATCGACAGACGGTCCGTTTGATGTACCCGACCTCAAAAAGTACCTCCGCAGCCGGGACATAATTTTCCGCGCGAGCGGATCAGCAGCTTGCGCAGGACGGCGACGTGCAGCCCCTAATTCCGAAGAGCGCGCGTGGGCTATATACGGCCGGGATTTCGTTAACGAACCGGCTGCCGCTTTCCTGGCCTGATCCCCTGCTGGCCCTGATGTTTTACTAGCCTACGTGCGGCCATGCGGTTGGGCAAGGTAATGAATGGGGCTGGTAAGGATGAGGGAAGGAGCTGGATGAAATTACAGTTTGTGGTTTTTGAATAGATTGCGGTGTTTGGGGAAGGATGGTGATGAGAGTGTATGTTTTTGGTATGACCTGTTGAGGTTTTGAATAACTTAGTTTTGTAGCTTGCAAGCTGGAAGAGAAATTAGTCTATTTACTTTTCTACTTATTTATTTAAGAATAACAGAGTGCACCGCATCGATCCGTTACTATATTATTTATACTTCCAAACCCAAAAGAACCAAAGATAAATAACATCGATTCATCGGCTTTTTCCCCATCCTCGCATCTCACCTCGTTGAACCACCCAAAAAAAAAAAAAAAATTAAATATCTCCTCGTCCTTTATACACCTCTGCTTTTCTTAACCGCCCGCGGCTGTTTGAGGGACACTAAAGCCTAAAGGATTTGACGGGTAGCCGCACGTAGCGGGTGGCGTACGTGCGTGGCGCGCGTCTTTTTAGAGCCGCGCGATTCCGTCTCGGGCCGCTGGTTTTGCATATGTGCGCCTGCGCGCGGGCGGCCGGGTGGTTTTACGTGTTTCGGAAAGTGATACGGGGGAAAGGGTGTATTGCGTCGCGGTCCGTTTGTTTTGCTTCTATTTCGAGGACACGTGAGGGGGCCGGGCTTCGACTTATGCCGAGGCTGTCGGAAGTGCGTAGAGCTGAAGATTATGCCTGCTGGAATGATCCCTTCGTTTATTTTTCCTCTTTTCTCTTTTGCCTTCTTGTGTGATGTCGTTTGGAATTTCATGCTTTTGTTTTAAATATTCTACTAATATTTAATAGATCTGAAAATAGATAAAAAAAGCTAAGCATAAGAAGATAAAAAGTCAATATAAATAGTCAGTGGTATCTTACAAATTTTTTTGTTTCTAAAATTTCATCATTGTCCACATTTCCTTGAACTTAGATTCGAAATAAAAAGTTTAAATTAAAAATAACCCGCGATTCGACAAACAAGAAAAGCCCTCCTCCACGGAAATCGGAAGCTCCTGCAAATCTTCACCGCGATAGCCAAACCCCTGGTATATAGAGTAGCATCTGGTATTTTCGTAGCCCAGCTCAAAGAGCGCCTGGAGAGCTCGTCACAGCTTCAGCTCGTCGAGAGGGTCACTCTAGAGCTCTGGCATAGGGATGGAGGTGTAAAAGGGCACGCTACGAGTGTCACTCCAGCGGCTCATCCGCGTGATAACTGAGAATTGAGAACCCGAAAGACATGTAGGTTTTCGCCACTCTGGAAAATGTAGATTCTCTTCTTGAAAAATCAGAGTTGAGAATTGCAAATTTATTTGAGTGGTCTCTTCAAGTAGTATATTTTTGAAGTGGCTGCTTGATTATGAGTATAGTTCCGAGTGTTAACAATGAAGAGATAGATGATGTCTGATATAGTTAGTGGTAACTGAAAGGAATGGCTAAGCACGCTTGGTAGGATTATATAATGAGCAAATTACATATTCATAGTGCCGGGAAAGCGCAGTTTCTATAGAGCCGCGGTTGCGCTCGCGAACTGAGCGATCAAAGGGTTATGTACCTTGAGGGAATCGTGTGCACGGGAGCGAGCTTTAATGTCATTTAATTTACAAGAAATGTAAGCGTCGAAATTAACCGCTGAGATAATAGGGTATATTAGAAGGCAAGAAAGGCGAATTGGTAATAGACTTGGCACTAAATGCCAAGCTGCGTAAATCATAATCGGATTATTAACGTATAGACACTCGTAAGCTATTGGAAACGAGTCGATTCTATATAGAAGCTGGATAAGCGCTGCCGAAACGTTGTCGAAATTCATTGCTCGGAACTGTTGTGATCCCTGGATTAATAGTCCATTCTCTCTGCGTTGTCGCAGCGGTTGCTAGTAGAAAGGTTCGGATTTGTTTCGACAAAATAATTTCATCGCTGTTAAAATGTTATCAGTTTATTCGTGCTCTATTATATTTGGGTAAGTGCAGTACTTAACGATATTTTGATTATTATCAAAAGTAAATAAAAGTTATACTTTTTATTAAAATGCAATCTATGGTCATAATTTACTACTTTTAACGGGATGTGAAAGGGTGGGGTAGAGATCTGCACAGAATATTATAAGGGAATCTAATAATTAGGTTCTAAACATTCATCAAAGCAGTTAAGAAAAATGTTTTTATAAACATTATATGTTTTATTAGAAGCTGAAGCCTCCTGTTTTTAAGACAATTTTCTGTCACCATGTTGAAAAATTATTCACTTTATAACGTCGGTAATCTCAATAAGTTCGGATTTTGATATTGATATTTTTCTGTCTATAAGTTTTTTTAACAAGGTGAGTAAAACTTTTCTGAAAATAAAAAAAACGGGAGGCTTCAGCTTGTAGTGCAACGTATACTGTTTGCAAAAAAAATTTTTTCATCTGGTTTAATGAATGTTTACAACCTAATTTTTGGATTTCCGTATAATATTTTGTACAGATTTTTACCCCACCTTTCTCATTGCCTTAACGTATTGAATCATTAATAACTAAAATAAATTCCAACCTATACACTTTAACACCTAAACCACGCACAAATCTCCGGAAGATAAACTTTAAAAATATACTCATTCGGAAGTCGCCTACTCCAGCGTCCTCGACTTTTTACGCGAAAAAAGAAAGCCTATCAAACCGTCGAATCTCCCAACTTGACGCTCTCCATCCTCGCTGCCCGTAAAATTCGCATTACCGTCACGTCGCAGCCCGGCACTCGATGGAAACTCCATCGAACATGAGTAGAGAAAAAAAAACGCAGCTACCCCGCCCAGCTCTCGTACGCTCGAGTTCCGAAAATTTTCGAAAGCGCGTGTCCCAGCCAGAAATTATCTTCGATTCGAGCCGTCGCGTTGTCGGCCAATTCCAGGGGCGGCGTGTGGGGGGAAAAAAAGGACAGCGTCCCACACGAGAGACGGCCGGATACGTGACGCGCTTGGGAAAGCTAGGCACGTGCGCGCGGAAAGTTCGAATCAAGTCGCAATGATCGCACCGATGACGTCTCCTGTTCGCGTCTGGCTATATCGTGGGGCTCAGGCTCGATTTTTCCGGGATGGTTTTCAGCGCTGATAGAGAACGATTTCCTGGGGAAATCGGATCTTTGATGGAGGTTGAGATGTT